>QLPL01000019.1:600000-857479 GCA_003314315.1 Annulohypoxylon stygium
ACTTGGGCCAGTCTTAGAGGATAGATAGAGACTATCCTAGAGTTGATCCGAGCTCTCGGTGACTCTCCGTGCAAGGTAGCTCGGGGCTCCGCCGAAAAGAGCTGATCTCCGACCGTATATGGCGTGTTTTGGAGGACTAGGACGTCATATGGTGCGATTCTTACACACATAGCTCCCAGACCAACAAAGTCAGAGTCAGGATTGACAAAAGCACAAGTAAGAACTCGACTTGATCGGTAATTCGGAGGGGAGAAGCAGTGCTTTATATGAACCTAGCGGCGCTTGTCAAATGGTTGTCGGGATTGCAAATGCGAGATCTACTCACCATCGACTTGTGCAACAGTCGCATCTGGATTCTAGATCGGATGATGTCCACTTTAGAGTCTATGTCGTGTCACAATGCCGGGGCAACGACTTGAATATAAACACTAAGAAGCGATCACGTAAATGTTGGGGGCACGGCGTTACCGCTGAGCCGCATGGTCTTGAGGTTCTCGAACACGTGGGCCGGCACGCCCACAGACACCAACGACCCATTTAATGTGTGTTGGGTGTATGGGACCAAGTCTAGGCCCCTGGACCGTATGAATAGGAAGGCAGGATGGTTATAGAATTGTGACGAGGTCAATATTCACCAACAGGATAGGCTACCAGCTAGTTAGGAAAGACGAGGGGTGTGAATTTCCCAGTGTTTCCTCGAAGCCGGGGGCTTCGGTGGCAACTTACATGCAAGCACGAGCACCAACAAGCGAACTCAGCTATATACGACTGCATGTTATCCCTTCAAACCAGTCCTTGGGAAATTCCAATTGGAGATTATTATTCGAATGCAACACAGAGGAATGAGTTTTCGGGTATTCCGAATAAACATACATCTGCCGCTACCATTCTTCGTCGATACCACCCCATCGGAGCTTTGCAACAGCTCTTCCTCCCCTCCCCCCTTGAAGTGCTTGGAGGCCATGGGCGCTGAGGAGATTATGACGCCCTTTTCACGACGTTGTATGACCGGATGTGAGTTAGGCGGTGTGGAGTAATAGTACGCGAAGCATGTCAAGGAGATTGAGGGTAGTAACCCGACTGATGCATCGAGGTCTACATAACCTCGGGGGTGGTGTAGAGAGCTCCTACCGCGCTTACATAGGTATATCCGGATGTACTTGATATGACAAACCCCAGTAGCCTTCGTGTTCCAACTGTGTCCTATTAAGCCTCACAATATATGCCAAACCCTGCTCCTAGCCCCTTAAAGAATCGCGCTAGTATTCGACTTTTGAATAACTCAACACACATTCCGATTCCACCAACCTGCGCAAGTTTCCTGTCTCTATCTATCTTTGGATAATTGATCTTTAATTGTTCCTAGAATGTCCTTCAGTTTCCAATCGTGTTACTAAGGAATTCACAGCTACAACATTCAATTACATTCGTATGTAGGTAAATAGCAGTCCAGAATTGATAACAACAGGTACATCATCCGATCCAATTCAATTAATTCGAATGCTTCTTCTAGAGAGGCTATCCAACGAAGTCCCCTATTTACCTAACAACAACTCACTCTCAAAGATGAGTGATTAAATCATACGTATCAAACCCACGTAAGCCAAGTCCACCATGTATATTAATTACTACCTAGGTAGGCAGCTAATAGCGTCGAATTGGAAGCACAGATCAAGGAAGAGTCTCAGAGATTACCTAGTAGTAGATAGCTCAACTCATATCTGAGAGTCTATCGCAGAACTAATCTGTTCTCTTGAGGAAAGTAAACTCATCAAATCCGGCTCACTCAAGTACGTATTTCAATAATTTAACATTTATCATCAGAATTCTGTCATGTATGGGCTGTATTAGCAGTTAATAACAGATATCTAAATATAGTTGTATAATACCGAGCTCAATATGAATATCATCTAGACACATCTTCCATTGCAACGAATACCTAGTGTCACGATGCAAACCTAGAAGCAAGGAAAAGACTCTATTGTTGCACGAGGAGCTCTAAGTTACCTCGTACCAGGAGACATACTATATAGAGAAATGCCTCTTTGTCTATCTTGAACTACCAGAGCACTGAAGGAAGCTGTCAAGGAACTCCTCTATGGGGTGATCCTAGCTCTGTGGCTATCACGGAAATATTCATAGAAGGCTTGACACCTAGATTAGACTGGAACTGTGGCATCTACATAGGTGTTTTACGTACCCAGTGTCAATAATACCACTACATGACTATAAGAGTTTAAAAAATAGCCATAGCAATGAAACTGCTCAGTGTGGAGGAAATTAAGCTGGGGTGTACCTTATTAAGTGAGTGTATTCGGAAGTCTCCTATTCTCTTCCTTAATCCCATCTTGGAAAAAACTTATTGGTTGGCATTTTACTATATTTTCGAGGCGCTGACAATTGTATTTACCGTTAAGTAGTCTTCTGTCTGTTCCTTGTCATACATACCTAGAACGGTATCTAGGTAGATATATCGTACCTCTCTAAGCATATAATATATTGGAGGTTGTTTACTTTCGACAGCATTTCTAGGATTTACCTACCTAGGTATATTTCTGGGAAGTATTAAGAATGATACGGAATTAGATTGAATTATCATGTTAAGCCTATGTCGGTACCTGGTTGGAATAACTAAGTACCTAGGTAGTGATAATATTTATTAAAAAAGGCAGCGTAATATTTTAACGCTATTATGGCAAGATTTCTTGACTGGCTTACTGGGTAATTACCTTAGTAGATATCTGAAAATGAACAATACGTAACTGGTATTCTTTATTATTTGTCGATGTTATATGAATTTCACAGCCCTCTAAATTATAATATAAACACACCCTTGCACTATCGTCGTTAATTGTGACCAATATATAAGAATTTGCGTGCTCGAAGATCCTCGCAATCCTTTGATTGTTAACTTTTTGCATAAAATAATGGCTCTTGGCTAATGAAGGGATCTTCACATTTTGTGACGAAATGTAAGCAATTCATCCTGGGTGATAGGATATGATGAAGCTAGTATAGTTGTAAAAGACTTTCTCTATAACGGCCAAAGAGTGAAGATTCGTCTGAACAAAGAGACCGGTTTGAAACGAAATACGCGATGTTTCTGGCGGGGTTTCACTTTCACCTGAATGGCAGTAGATCCAATGCAAGGCAGTCGATGATGATTGGTGGATCTCTTGGAGTCCCACCCCTGTATGTGTGGAGACCACCTGTATTCTAGGTACATTTATCTGGCTACTAAGCTCTAGGGCTCTGTCACTTCGACGCCGTTGGGCAACCATCAATCTATATGTATCTGGGCTGATCTTGCCACTCTGTCGAAAGCAAACAATTGTTAGACAGCGCCCATATTTACCTAAGTAGGTATTGTGTTGAGGAAGGTCCAAACATACCTAAAGTCTCCAGGGCTCTGAGAAGTATCTATGTGTACCTATAAGGTACGTGCGCATAGGGATGTACCTAATTGGCGGGGGTCCTCAGTACCAATGCCCGTGTCGGTACGTGCTGTACGTGGTGGTTCCTTCCAGTTGAGGCTGTAAAGCGGAACACTGAAGCTTTCCCAAAGTTTAAGCTTCACCTATCAGGCTGTCCAGGCTATCAATTGCCAATTACCAAACTCAACCCCCCCACCATTGTGCATTGAGCAGGTGCTGTGATGACTTCTAACTTCAAGAAATTGCGCCACCTACCTTTAATCATCCATCTGGTCATCCTCTAACGGCAACTAGGTAGTTATATTTCTTGAGGCACACCGTTCACTATCTGTAATGCTATGGCGAAGGATGCGAGCTTCGAAGGGGCGCTCCGAGTGAGCAGAAGCTACAGAGAGACTGGTCGCAAGAGGGTAAGTAAGCGCTTGAATATCACTTTTCCAGCCTCGCCTGCCATCTGTCTTGATTATGTTGGCTGCACTGACTTCTGACAACTTGCTGATATTGTCCTTCTCCCAGCACCGAATTCCGAGCTCGGTACAAATCCCCTACGAGAGTTCCCTGAATATCAACGTACCCCAACATGGTAACCATGTACAAATCGAGCCCCCCAATAACGATGGCAACAACAACAATAATGACGGTATTATTGGCGATGACGACGATATTCAAACCACTGTTTCAAACGAAAGCGATCACGGCGATGATGTTCCAATGGACGATGCGGGGGAAGA
The DNA here is from genome assembly GCA_003314315.1 of Annulohypoxylon stygium. Lineage (NCBI taxonomy): Eukaryota > Fungi > Ascomycota > Sordariomycetes > Xylariales > Hypoxylaceae > Annulohypoxylon > Annulohypoxylon stygium. The sequence goes on from QLPL01000019.1 coordinate 604,166, forward strand.
TGCCATGTTCTTATTCGACGAGTTCCCCCAGATGAATCCTGTGCCAATTATACCTGGTGGACAAGTCGTCGGTGGGTTTTTCGATGACGGCTTGTTGGACATAGAACTTCCTACCTCTGATGATGACTCTGACGAGGAGGACTTTGACGAGGATGGTCAAAATGTTACCAACGATATACCAGAGGGAGATGGTTTACCGCGTGTTGCGCCATGGAGAATGAACCTTACGGCGTTATCACAGGTCTACAATATTTACATGGTGGCATATTCAAACAAGATATACGTGTCTCGACCTCGCAGCTGCGTTACCAATTTCTTGCCAGTCGAACCTGACCTAATTCTGCAACCAGCGGCTTCTACCATGGGTGTCGTGGTTGGTGGCTACTTGGACGAGAATTTTCCACATCAGGTTAACCATCTTATTGTGAGTGACTTCGGGAACGAAGAGATCCTACTGCTCGCCTACGACGACGGTGATGTCATTGCCTACTATACCCGTCACATTGAGAATGAGCTTCTGCGACGTGAGAGGGGAGGCCGAAACAATAAGCCTGTTCTTAACCCCTTCTTTCACGAAAACGTTGACAAAAGTGCTTGGGGATTGGCAGTTCATAAACAATCTCGCATGATCGCTGTCAGTTCGAACTACCATGATGTGACAGTCTTTGTCTTCGCCTTGACTGGGCGTCCATACCGCCACACCCCTGAGGTTAACGAGCTTGGACTCTTCAGGACTATTGTCAGAGACGAGCATGGTAGATTTGTTGATCGAAGGGAACGCTCGTCTCAATTTGTTGCTGAGGCTCCCAGACACCCCTTAGACGATTCGAAAATCGCTGCACTGCAAACTGCGGTCCGACGTCGAGATGCAAACTGGCGCATTGTTATTGAGACTGGCGATCGTGCGGGGGCCAATATTCCTAATATTGCTTTCAGCAATGACGCAAATGGAGAGGCCGAAAAGATTGTGGCAGTAGACATTAGCGGTCGTCTTTGGTTATTAGATTTTTGGGCCTTTGACCAACGTCACTATTTTAACACTCAGGGACTCCACCCAGTCCAGCCTCGACTTAGACACCATGGACTTGCTATCCATTCGCACAAGTGAGTTTGCTCTATTTCATCGCACTACATGAGAGATGCTAATGGTAATTCAGACCTAGGGCCTGGGGCGTACTCGTTTTGCCCGAAAGTAGTTTTCTTCCCATGAAGAACAAGGAGGATGCGATTGGTGTGTCGTTAGAGGACGCTAAATATGTATCGACTGAAAGACTTGGCTCCTGGATCGATATCAGCCAAGGAATCAAGAATGTAGAAAATAATTTGCGGGTGCATCCATGGGTACGATGGGGACATCATACGCAGTTCGCTTTCAACCCTCTGGAGCCTAGAAGAGCCCAGATAGAGCAACCGTGGTTTGACTTCGCCAGCCCTATGTCGTCTGCTTCAAGGCAGGATCGCGCCAGAGATATGATGTCACGTCGCGAGCGCGAGTCTAATCCCAATTATCAAAATCCGCCGAAATACAAGCCCACCTTAGGAGATGGAAGCAGTATCATGCGCACGTATGAGATGGACATCGAGCTCCGCAGCCATGATGATATCAGCAGGGGTATTATGTTTGAGAAAGTTATTGATCAAATACGTCCTTCCCAAGCAGTTCTGCCATCGATGAGAATGGCACACGAACGACTAGCAAACCTGATCCATGTCCCCGAACTTTCATTAGTAGTAGCTGCCTCGTTATGCGGAAGGGTAGCGCTTGTCACCTTAACGCGCCCGATGGACAGGGGCCTTTCTTTCAAAAGGGCTTTCAGGGTTGATGCTATCTTACCTACAGCATCGGACGAAGACAAGCAGAAGCGACCAATTTGCCCCTTGTTGGGAGTGGCTATCGGACCTGTTCCATTTTCCGGAAGTCCCGAATTGGCGGAAAGACCTATTAGCCCGAGACCATATCGTATTATGCTTCACTTCTACGATCTTAGCATACTGAGCTACGACATATCCCGATGCCCGGCAACGGATTCTTTATCCATCAGCTGAAAAGACCACTTCGCTTCTCTAGATTATGCTGTAATGATACCCAGGGTTTTTGCGGGTTTATTTCGTACGGGAGCTGGTAGGCGTTTAGGCTACATGGAAATCGCGGGTGGTTGATGGGGACTCCGTAATCATCCACGAGCTTGTCTCGGTAAGGCGTTAGATAGGTGAAACACGAATGGGAATAATAACATGAATGAGAACGAATATCTGGGACAATCTTCTTTTTAGCAAATACCTAGGTACCATATTAGGTACCGAGCAGCTAGATCTGATTTGTACGCGATGCGAAAGTGCCGTCAGTGGCGGCTTACTCGGGGGGAGCAAGAGCCACTTAGCAAGGATGTGATCTTCTAGAACAGCTTTCCATGGTAAGGATGATGAGGATGCATACGGTGATTTTCCAGGGACATGAATTCGGGGCTGCACTCTGTACTCTCTCTTCGGGCAGTTGCTTTTAGTGGATAATAAAAAAACGCGTTGAACTACGAGCCGAGCTTCGCCTACTATGGCTACATTATATCACGTAGACACCGATGAATGTTTCATGTTGGAAGATTCGTGCATTAAAAGACTTTCTGAGTCCTCGGCCTTACTACATGGACTGTCGGCGGTTAATTTCACAGAGTGATGTAGATTTACGTTTACAACGAATGAGAGCAGGAATGGCTCGCCTTTTCCCAATTTTTGAGTTTTCGGGACTTCATGCATTTCGGCTGCACCCCGGCTGGGCTGAGCCGTAATTTTTGAGGCATTGTTCGTCTGGTCGTCCAGGTCGTTCGCCCTGAATGACTTGGGAATATTGCGTAGGTTGGCGAGGTACGTACACTTTATGGAGATCTTGATGCCAAGCCGCGATTTCGTGGAGGAATGATAAATCGATGAAGGAATTGAAGGCTCTGATTGGATGGCAAACTGAAGATAAGGCTCTAAGTCGACCTTTCCTTTTAAGGTTAGATTTTTATGGACCACGCTTTATTTCCGGGGATCGATGGGGTTGACGGGGACCCATTTTGTCATTTAAAAAGGTAACTTTTGGGCAGGCAAGCTGACGAAAGAAACTTTCAGCCCTCAGCCCAAGCTTGCTAATTTCCGACAGCCTCATGCGCCTCCCAACATGCGACTGTGACACGATATTCTCTCCGGCTGTTACCTACAAGTCCTACCTACCTCCATTTAGAGTGGTCTAGTGTTCTAAGGCACGCAAGTAGAATGTTGCGCATTTATACCGAGGGCCATGAGTCGGGTGACACCGACGTCACCTATCTACTGTTTTAACGTGAAGGTTGAAACGCACGTGTTTAGATGGTTACCGAACCAATCTAGCCAAGAGGTGGCATTTAAACGAATCAACAACTTGACATCATACGGTACTCAGATTTTATGGCACCAGTGGACACCTTGTGCGGAAATTGTTAAGGCGGTACTTCCGGATCTCCTCAGTCTTAATTGAAATAAAAAACAATATCCTATTGTCGATCTTGGCACTAGTGGACCATGTCTCTTACTAGGTGAGAGAGCGCTCATCTGTCCAAAAAGACATTGATGACATATCCAGACCGAGGAGGTGAAAAAAATCTCTCAAACTCGCCGTGCCTGGACCTGAAGGGCGCGGGATATTTTAAGGCTAAGCGACCTTTTTCGCAGCACTTGGTCGCATTTTATTTGGAAGCTAGGTGGTCACTTGCATGTGAAATAAGCGGTTGGGATGGTGGTTATGCATAACTACTGCGCAGTAGCACCAAAAAGCGAATTGGCAAGATCGTGAAGTTTCAAGATTTTGCGGCTAATAAATGGTTAAGCTTTGACGGTCGAAAAGTATCTTACTATTTTCCCTTGTCCCGTCCCCAGTTCGACGCAGCTGGTTCCGATCTCAGCCCCATTGCACGACTCATCAAGGATACAGCAAGAGATAGGAATTGTTCGGGCAAGAAGCTGACCTTCTCATTCGCCGCGTCGAGGCTGTTGCAAATGGTTTGCAGGGAAGCAGACAAACTATTTCGTAACAGATACTCCCGTCCCACGCGATCTAAAGGGCTCAAGCTTCGCTTGGCCATGGAACTAAGGGACCTGCGTCGAGGGACCCTTGGGCTTGGGATCGACATCGACAATAACTTATACGACTTCGACTTCAACGTCACTCGCGAAGACTACGACGCGGCGACACGTCGAAAATCACGAATTAAGTTCTTCAACCACGTTGAAGATATGATGCAGTGTAAATTATTAGCGTCGTTTACTAGACCCCTTAGACCTGGCAGTTGAAAATCCTAGTGACAGGAAGCCCCTGACCATGCAGTAGGTAGCCGCGCAGCTCCACGTACCCCACAGACTCCGGATATTCCTAGGCCAGGAGAAGGACGACGATACCGACAAGCACAATAACATGTATTTTGTTGGCAGAAACATTGGCGTAAAAGATGCCACTAAGACATCAAGTTGGCTTACGTCTCCCTCAGATCTGATTACCCCGACCAAGTCTTACAAGACAAGACATAGTGAAACAAATCGGAGCTGAATAAACAAGCCCCGACAGGTTGGAATCGAAGAGCTGACGAAAGTGGCAGACTTCGTGCTACGCTAAACCACTGACAAGGTACCCAGTCACCAAGATTGCTCACGAACAGGTTCGAGATGCGGTGTCCCCTAAATAAGGTAAAGCAAGGTACCTGCCTAAAGCTGGTAAGGCGTTGAGGTAAACGCCTCGGTCTAATAGACTCAGCGATGTCGCTCAACGAACACGCCTTCTTGCACACTTGGAAGTATTCATGGAACTATTCTACATTACACAAACTATGCTAAACTATAGCTGCGGTAGTAACTACCTCAATGCATGTAAGCCTCCGGTGGAGTTTATACATGGGGGTCCCGTAAAAGTGGTAGGTACCTAACCATCATAGGGTTTGGGGAACTGTACCCCGGTAGTCGATTACATACGGGCTACAAGTAAGACTTTGAACTGTGATTGGTTGGATACTTATCTATCATCCCAAATTTGGTTCCGTCTTCTTTTCATGGTCTATTCATGGTCCATTCAAGGTCCATCCAATGTTCAGGGTTGCATCTACATACCCAAAAGACTGCTAGGGTCTAGCCAGATCTACACTACGAAGTCTAAGAAATTTTCGGTCTCTTCTCTCATATATACTCGCGTAGATCCCGCGTCGTTGCGAACCTGAAGATCAGATGTTGTTTCAATTCTTTCTCGCCTCTTCTTATTCTCGACGCCCTCGTTTTCGAGTAGAAATTAAGACCGAGGACTCTAAGGACCCACCTCGAAACGGTCTCTCGATACAAATAAGCTGAACACGATCGAATAATCACTTATACATAACAATAACCACCGATCCATCGCTAACATGTCGTGGCAACCGTCCTATTCGTGGACCGGTGCGCCCACCACGTTCAATGGCACGAACGATGAAACTGGAGGAGATTCTAGTACGTACAATTCCGTACGGTTCTTGAAGTGTTCAAGAAAAGATGAGAAATCGCCTTTCGACCGAAGCTAACTCCATACTCTGACAGACACTGAGAACCTGAACCAATGGTACCAATCGGGTGACCAGGCGTTCATTATCGTTGCAGCATGTATGGTCTTGTTGATGGTACCTGGAATCGCATTTCTGTATTCCGGTCTATCTCGAAGAAAGTCGGCTCTGTCCCTGATCTGGGTTTGTATGATGTCGTGTAGTGTCATCATCTTCCAATGGTACTTCTGGGGCTACTCGCTAGCTTTCAGCTCAACCGCTACCAATGGCTTCATTGGCGATCTCCACCATTTCGGTCTGATGAATACCCTCGCGATGCCTTCTCCCGGCTCCCCTTTAATTCCTGAATTACTCTATTCTTTTTACCAAGTAAGTTCTTATGTGCTTTTCTTCACCGGCTTCACCAAAAAAAAAAAAAATACATCGAGCGTCCGATATTTGAAAAATCACCAACTAACGCAAATACCAGATGATGTTCTGCGCCGTCACAGCAGCTCTCGTCATCGGTGCGGTTGCCGAACGTGGTCGCATGCTTCCCGCCATGGTCTTCACCTTTTTCTGGGCCACCCTCGTCTACTGCCCCCTCGCCTGCTGGGTTTGGAATGTAAACGGATGGGCTTATAAATATGGTGTCCTCGACTACGCCGGAGGTGGCCCCGTCGAAATCGGTTCCGGTCTATCCGCCTTGGCCTATTCATGGGTTCTCGGCCGACGTCACGAGAAGATGATGCTCAACTTCCGTCCTCACAACGTTTCCCTTGTTACGCTCGGCACGGTTTTCCTGTGGTTCGGCTGGCTCGGCTTCAACGGTGGATCTGCCTTTGGCGCCAACTTGCGAGCGACGATGGCGTGCTGGAACTCTTGCTTGACTGCTACCTTTGCCGCGATGACTTGGTGTCTTCTCGATTTCCGTCTCGCGAAGAAGTGGTCCATGGTTGGATGGTGTTCTGGTGTCATTTCTGGTCTTGTTGCCGCTACGCCTGCGTCTGGATTTATTCCTCCTTGGGCATCTATCATCCTAGGTGTTGTTACTGGCGTGTGCTGTAATTTTGGCACTAAAGGTATTTTTAATTTGAAAGTCCGTATGTTCAAATAAAGCTAACATCCGAAATAGTCAAGTTCCTCGTTCGAATCGACGACTCACTTGATGTATTCGCCGAGCACGGTATCGGCGGTATTGTCGGACTCATCTTCAACGCCCTGTTCGGCGCAAACTACATCATTGGTCTGGACGGTGTGAACAACGGCGTGTTCCCCGGCGGTTGGATTGACCACCACTACGCGCAGCTATACATCCAAATCGCGTACATCGTAGCAGCTTGCGGTTACAGCTTTGTCATGTCGGCCATTATTGCCAAACTCGTCGACCTCGTACCCGGTCTACACCTGCGCGCTACGGAAGAAGCCGAGCTCCTCGGTATGGACGATGACCAGCTCGGCGAATTCGCATACGACTACGTTGAGGTCCGCCGCGACTTCCTCGCCTGGACCCCCGCTAAGGAAGAGCCTACCTCCGGTGGCCACCGATTTATTCCTCAACATGGCATCGAAGAGCACCAAAATATGGCTAACACGAATGGCCACAGCATGGAGAAAGATTTAGAAAAACAGCAGGAGAAGATTGGAGCTTCTGTTAGAGCCCCCGCCAAAGAGCAGGCGGCCGAGGACGCAGCGGAAGCGGCTACCGAGAGCAGCAGTCGGTGAAAATATGATCCGTCCTGTGCGTGCGATTTAGGAGCCATTATTTTTGCATCCTAGGAGAATGTCACGCCGTTGATATATGTTGCTATATAATACCCATCTGTTCTCATTTTTCTCTTGTATTAGGTGCCGGAAAAATATCAGGGAGGCCAAAAAGATACACTTTTCTTGGGGGCATGGTGCATAAGGCGTTGAGTTGTTGTATACCAATGGATATAGATTTTATATCATTTATTCTAAATTTCACTACTGCCTTCGGTTTAACGTGATGTCACATAGTGCTTTTGGTTATTGTTGCTTTTTGAGATTATTCACTTATTCGATCTGTCATAAAACCATCCATCTCTAGGGCCATTTCAAGCACCCTCTCACACGGGCGTGCCTCGATCACTAAATCTACCTGCATAGGTGACATAGCCGATCTCGGTCGGCGTTAATGTACCTATAACGCCTGCATCCAACTGCATATACGGCCACTTGCGCCAGCTAACTCAAAGCACCTACATTCTTACACGCCTAAGTATGCATGCCAGTATAATAATGCCTCAACTCCTCTCCTTGGGATGAGAATCTAGATCCATCTTACATGCCTAAGAGGCGATATCGACCGGTGAGTAAAAGGCTACTTAGTGCGTATATGTAAAGTATATGCAAGCCAAGATAAATAAATGACATCTCACACCTCACATCTCAAGAAAAAAAGTTAGTCGGTTCATTATAACCTTGTTGATCACGAATTATTATCTCGTCTACGAACTAATTAGTCAGCCATATTAACCAACCAACCAGCTACTACTCTCGAAATACCCCGTCGTCTACCTATACAGCAGCTGAATACGCCTCGCTCAAAGGGACTGTGGCTTGGGTATCTATCTACTCCAGCTTCAAAGCCTCAAACTGCTTGATCGTGCCCTCGAAGCCCTTAGCCTCGGACTCGAAGTCAGCAAGCCTCTTCTTGTCGGCTTCTTGGATGGCTGCCGTGACCTTTGACTGGTAGCCCGGGTCGGCTAGGAGCTTAGACTGCTTCGCGATAGCTAGACGTGTCTTTTCGAGCTTCTTGTTAGCCTTTGCGATTTCGTCGTCGATATCTACACGGCCCTTGACGTGGAGGAATACTGCCGCTGAGCTAGAGACTGGGAACGCTACGCATCCCGCAGGTCGTGCTTGCGAGCCTGAGATCACCTCGATGTCGGTGACACCCTTACCACCAAGTGACTTGATGGACTGTACCTGCTCGACGGCGGTTTGGTGCGCTATCTCGTCGTAGGTTTGGACGAAAACTATAGGAATATTAGTTTGCATAGCAAAATACGGTCTACTTTGGTAACTTACTCTTAGCTTCGTCTTTGAGGGCATATTCGGTCATTAGAGACCTAATACCCTTAGAGCAACCCAAGACGAGCTCATAAGCGGCCTCAGCCGAAGGGTTGTCTAATTCCGGATCGTACGTAGGGTATTTTGCAAGCATGATCGAGGGAGTTTCGTCGCTAGGACGACGCGGGAGACGTTGCCATAATTCTTCCGTAAGGAAAGGCATGAACGGGTGGATTAATCTTAACGCATTGTCAAGCGCGGTATATAGAGTGTCAATAGCTGAGCGCTTCTCGTCTGGTGTACCATCCTGAATAAGAGCCTTCGAGTTCTCAATGTACACATCGCAAAGGTGATTGTACCAGTATTGGTATACCGTCAACGTCGACTTATTGAACTCTCGGTCCGCGATAGACTCGTTTATCTCCTTGGCGGCTGAGTTCATCTTGTGGAGAATCCACTTTTCAGCAAGGGATTCTTTTCCGGTTAACTTTCCGGTCTTCTGAGGGACAAAGTCCTGGTCTATTTTACCGAGTACATATTTCGTAGCCTGGTAAATCTTGTTACAGAACTTTCGGTAGCCGTGCATGACCTTGATATCGAAATTGATGTCTCCTCCACCAGTGGTGTAATTGACCATACAGAACCGGAGAGCGTCGGCTCCACATTGAGGGATACCTTCTGGGAAAGCTGTCTTTTGGTATTTCGTAGCCTTCTCAACTTCACTAGGATGTAAGTTACCGAGAGCCAACTTTTCGTGGAGCTTGTCTAGAGGAATTCCGCTAATGACATCGAGAGGGTCGATGACATTACCCAAAGATTTAGACATCTTTCTTCCTTCCGAGTCTCGCACGAGGGAGTGGCAGTATACCTCGCGGAAAGGAATCTGCCCAACCATCTTCAAGCCAAGCATAATCATTCGAGCAATCCAGAAGAACAGAATGTCCCATCCGGTTTCAAGGACACTGGTTGGGTAAAGCGTTTGTAAGTCATGGGTCTTGTTAGGCCACCCAAGAGTTGAGAAAGGCCATAATCCGGAAGAAAACCAGGTGTCCAATACGTCTTCATCACGCTCTAGTGTGAACTTCTTGCCTGCCAAAGCTTTTTCGGCCTTTGCTTGGGCTTCTTCCTCGGTTCGGCCAGAGAACCACAGCTTGTCGTCTGCTCGGTCGCCTGTCTCGCCCTCAACCTTAGCAAAGTACACGGGACATTGGTGACCCCACCAGAGTTGACGCGAAAGACACCAATCATTGATGTCTTCCATCCATCTGTAGTAGCTCTTTTCGGCGGTCTCTGGCTTGATTTTAATTTCGCCATTCTTCACTACCTTGATCGCTTCGGCGGCAAGGTCCTTCATCCTCATCCACCATTGAGGCTTCATTATAGGCTCAATGATATCCTTGGACTTTTCGCAAAGAGGGACTTTCATGGGGTTGTCCTTCTTGTCTACGTACAGACCCTTCTCCTTGAGATCGGCCTGGATGGTATACCTTACGTCGAATCGCTTCTGTCCCTTGTACGGGCCCGCATTCTCGTTCATGAATCCATCATCTGTCAGGATGTTGATGAACTTCAAATTATGTCTCTGACCTAACGCAAAATCGTTAGGGTCGTGAGCTGGAGTAATTTTTACAGCACCAGTACCGAATTCTAGGTCAACGTAGTCGTCGGCGACGATAGGCAACAGACGACCAGGGATGAAAGGGTGGATAGCATTCTTGCCAACGAGGTGCTTGTATCGTTCGTCCTTGGGGTGGACGGCGATACCAGTATCACCCAGCATCGTCTCGGGACGCGTAGTGGCAACCTCGATAGTCTCCTCAGTGCCCTCGATAGGGTATTTGAAGTGGACGATAATACCAAACTCAACCTTCTTGTCGTATCCAGGTACGTCAAGAAGCGTCCGGCCCGTCAACTCCTTGTTAACGACTTCCAGGTTGGAAAGTGCCGTGTTGAGCTTCGTGCACCAGTTGACAAGACGGTTCGCGCGGTAGATAATACCTTCCTCGTGGAGCTTGACGAACGTTTCCGTCACGGCCGCACTCAGGTTCTTATCCATAGTGAAGGCCTCTCTACTCCAATCGGTCGAGCCACCCATCTTACGTTGCGCGTTGTTGATTCGCTTGTGGTAATCTTCCTTCCACTCCCAAACAGTCTCTACGAACTTCTTACGTCCTAGATCGTGTCGGGTTTTACCCTGTCGTCTCCATAGCATGTTCTCAACAACGCTTTGGGTGCTAATACCAGCATGGTCACAACCGGGTAGCCATAGTGTTGTCTTGCCATGCATACGGTTCCATCTGATCATGACATCCTGAAGAGAATTACCCAAAGCGTGACCCATATGTAGGGCACCCGTTACGTTGGGGGGCGGTATAACGATCACGAAGGATCCCTCCTCTTTCACCTTGCCATCAGGAGTAAATTGAGGCTGGAAGAAGCCTGACTTCTCCCACCATTCATACCAAGCACTTTCGACGGCGATCGGGTTGTAAGCTTTCAGCTGGGGGTCGTCGAGGGATCGGAGTCGTTTCTTCTCGCCGGCGGGGGTCTCTTCGACGTAAGGAGGGAGTACCTCTTCTTCGGCTTTCTGAGCCTTGGCCTTCTTCTCCTTGTTTTTGCTAGTAGCGGGGTTTTGGGCAGCAGCTTTGGCCTGCTTCTCAGCGAACTTGGCAGCCTTCTCAGCTTTCTTCCGTTCCTTCTCTAATTCCTTCTCGGTCTTGACCTTGGCGCCAGCGGGTGCAGCACCTGCATCTTGACCTTGGGCATGCACACCAGGACCGTCGGACTGTCCCGCAGCTTCTTTCACGGCACCCTTGACGTCGGCGGGCACCGGGGGCGGTGCGCCCTCACCAACTTTGCTTGGGCCCTCGGACGCGTTAATGGGGTTACCACGACCACTGTTGGTAGCCATTGTGGCACGGTTGAAGTGAAGAATTGGTCTGTATGGCGGCCTGCGCACCCAGAGTGCTCGAAATAATAGCCTAGACAACTTGGCGGTGTTTTATGGGGAAGAAGAGATTAAGAAGATGGTTTGTCGCATCTGGTTGGAGTGATTGGAGTGGGTTGTTTATAGAAAATAAAAAAAGACCATGTCCTTTCCCTCCGTTCTCGAAATTTTCTTGACTCACACTGCAAAAAGGTAGAGTCACGGAGGGGTAAGCACCACCCACCGGTTCTTTACCTGCCGCTATTGTGCTTATCGATAGCCGATAGTGGGATGTTCGTGATACCTATACTTAGTACCCGGTACTTGTACCTCTTATACCTTACCTACCCTTCAATTTTCACCCCTTTAACTAACTTACGATAGACATTTTAGCAGAAATCTTTATTAATTGAGAGCTTAGGAGGTATATATGCTACAGGCCATTCGTGTTCATTTCGGTTTTTGTGAGAGTTATCATAAACAAGTTGATACACTCTGCCCTTGGGTTTGCCCTTCTAAATGTGCTCGGCATCAAAATGGCTTCAGTGCATGAATTACAATGCACACACCAGCCTCCAGGGGAAGGTTGTCCCTTAGGTCTACCTACCTACTAGCTATGCACCGGGTATGTACCTAAAGCACGCCATAGAATTTATGCTCGGCCAAGAAGAATTATAAGACAATGTCAGATTTCTATGTACAGCCCAGGCCGATGAACCTCCTAATTAGGCGCCTGATTATTACCATATGGATTATAGTACCCTTATAACACGTCTACTCCTTCCAATGTTACCAGCGAAATCGCAACCTGAGTCCTATTAGGATATCATAGACACCAAGCCGTACCATTGACCCCTATCCCCTTCCCCCAGTGACTCCCCGGACAGAAGCAAGTGCTTCCTGACTGATGCCTTCGCCGTTTGACTAACCTCTACTCCGGTAGAAATCTAGCGACCTGCATGTGCAGCGAGTTCAGGGTCATTCGACGTCTCCTCCGAGACCGTTGGCAAGCTGCCGACTTCTACTGCGGATGAGATCCGGGGTATACTACTCCCATTGCCGTCGGCACTTGTTCCCTTACTCGTCTCTCCCTTCTTCCCTCCCCCATTAGGCTTCGCCTTTGCCTCTTTTCTTCTCTCTTTCGATATCCATGCCATGAACAAGGGCACATCTTTCCAGATAACCCCCGGCGCAGCCAGGTTCTGCACCCAAGCGGGTAGGACACCCGCGGCGTCGCTCGCCGTCGCCATCAGCCACTCAATACTCCCTCTTCCCTCTGGATTGCTAATCCCACGTATCCGCTCCACGCTAACGTAAAACGCGACCTGCGCGCCCTTTTCCTTCGCCAACATGCTTTTCTCGGACTTCTCCCCAAAGTCCGGAACCGGGATGCTCACAACCAAAAACTCCCTTTGCCCCTCTCCCAAAGCCGTAGCCGTCATCTGCAAGACGGGGAACGTGCGATCCTTCAGCACCGGCTTGCCGATACGATGTCGCATCTCCTCGACAACCAGCTTGAAGCGACCCCATCTAATGCCTCCCTCCTCGACCTCAACGCCTGTGCAGTCCCAGCTCTGCGCCTCGTGCGCTGCTAAACAAGCCGGCGTGAATGCTTTCTCAGATTGCGCGTGCTCTTCGCGGAAGGCGCGCACGAACTCGTCCCAGCTCGCGGTCCCCCGTTCCGGCGCGTCCACATGCACGCTCTTGCGACAGCACCACGTCTCGCCCCTAACCTTCCCCTCTTTCGCACCTTTCCCCTCTGTCCCTTCGCTCGCCGCGCTCCTAGATTCCACCTTCTCCAGCTCTGCCGCCGGGATCACGCGTTCCAGCACCTCGACCCTGGCTCTAGAATCGTGATTCATGTGCGAGCCCTTGCTCTTCCAGACCTTGGGATCGGCCTTGGCGCCTGCGGCTTTAGGAGAGGCGGAGTCGATGAACGGCACGGCCTCCTGCAGGATGGCGAAGAGCAGCGGCGCGAGATCCTCTGCCGTTGCGTCCGCCGCCGGGAGCTGTTCTGTTCGCAGGCCCCGTAGCCGGACCAGGGGTCCTAGTGTGTTTGCCGACATGACAAGACGGTGATCTCTCCAGTTTATTTCCGAATGATTCAATTATGTAAGTAGCAAAAAATGAGAAATGACAATAAAATCAAGTTTAGAACTCTTGGGTAGTTTACGAAGTTGACAATTCCGAACGTGTTCTGGCGTTGCGTGTCTCAGTAGTAATCTGTTCGAACTTAACCGTTTCAAGGGGTCTTGCTTCTTTCCCTTTCCCAGGTTCTAATGCTGAAAATTCGACCCGATCCAAACCGCGCGGGACCTCGTTAACTGATAAAAAAAAAAAAGGGACAACCCACCCTAGAAAAAAAATTGGAAAGATCAGAGAGTAACATAAACACCCAAGATAAGTAAAATGATGGAAAGTAACACAAGCCCGCCTAAATGAAATAGACCAAGATAATGATTATTACATAGCGTTGTGTTGATTTCTTAGGCAAAAGCTCGTATGAGTTATCGAATATGTAGATCATCAAACCCCGTCTCGCACCCAAAACCACAAAAAACCACAAAAAATACTACTGCTAGGGACTACCACCGCCACCCACAAAATCTCCGTTGCAACCCTTTTAGACACCACTCGACCCGACACCTTTCCAAAAATGCCGAAGCCTGATGTGTTGCCCTCGACTGGCCTGCGTCATTCGATATTGTGGGGACGCGCGGAAACGTTGGGTTCCATGATCGCATTGCCGGCAGGGTTCCCAAGCCTTCCCGAGTTGCTGCTACTACCACTCGACCGACTCGCTGTAGAAGGCTGAGTCGTATCCGCGTAGTAATAAGGGAGCCTTGAGGAGGCAATCCGTACAAATTCATACTCATGCAGCGACGATGGTTACATGCGGGGTGAGTTGCAACTCTGTCAGTACTGTCACTGCTGTCACTGTGCGTCTCTCTCTGTTCCCCAGTTATGACTTAGATATAGGTACGGATGGATAGGTAGTAGGTATTTGTTATCTTTATCTTTTTCATTATTAGTATTAGGTACTCTAGCTATATGCTATGCTTGTCTTCTTTCATGTCATGTCTGACCCAGGCTCTTTTGGCCTTGGACCATGCTCATCATCTAATAGGTCGCATGTGTATGTACAGATCTCTCTCTCTAGGTCTAGGTATTTAGTATCATTTCTCCACCCAAACTTCACTCCGCATCTCGCTTCTCCCAGTGGATGTTAGCTGGTTCTAAAGGTCGAGAGAACATAGAGGCGTAATCTGTGCCGATGACATTGTTGCTTCCGTCGACATTCCTGAACTTGAAAGCCCGAACCAACATGGCCGTGATAGTCTGTAGCTGGACGTTGGCAAATTGCTCGCCGATGCAACGATGCCTTCCAGCGCCGAACGGAAGGTATGGTGAGTTTCCTCCCTTGCTGACCAAGCCATATCCATAGTCGATCTTTTCCTCCTCTTCGACGGTGTTTCGTACCACGGTCGGTGCGATTGGTGAGTTCTTGTCCCACCGTGTAGGCTCCCATTTATCCGGCTCGGGGAAATACTGGGGGTCAGTTGAAGATACACCGGAAGCGGAGAGCAGAGTGTGGCTGGTAGGGATGACGTATTTGGTTCCAGGGACTTGCATAGGGGACTTGACAGCGCGCATAATAGAGTGAATGGGAGCATGAAGTCTAAGAGTCTCCTTAACAATAGCCTGGTTCAAGGGAAGTTTCGCCAGATCCTCAAACTTTAGCGGTGGTAGGTCGTCGCCAAGAGCTTCCTTTTGCTCGCGATACAAGGCTTCCATGATGTCCGGGCGCGAAGCGAGACGTAGCATCATCCACGAACTTGTCGAAGAGGAGGAGTGTTGGCCAGCCATGAGCAATGCAATCAACATGTGCGCGATCTCGTGGTCGGGAACCGGAGTGCCATTCTTGTAAGTAGAGTTCATCAAATGCCACATCATATCTTGCGCATCACTCTTGCCAGCAGCACGACGCTCCTTAATGATATCCATGTAGATCTTCGCAATAGTCCGTTGAGCATAGTCGCGTCTCTTGTTCCACGGTAGCGGGGCCCAGTGAAGCATAAAGTTAATCGGGGTGAAACCCATATCCAAATCGTGGTACAGAGCAGCTAACGACTCGTCGAACTTGCTTCGAACCTCCTTTCCTTGGAGAGAGTGAGAGGCAGTGAAGATGGTGATCTCGGCCATGTTCTTGGGGATGTTCACAACTCCAGACTTGCCCTTGAAATCGGGGCATCGCTTGAGGTAGCTAGAAACTTCGTCGGCGATAATGGGCACGTAGGATTGGAAGGCGGCCGTGGTAAGGGCGATTTTCATGAACTTCTTCTGTTCCATGAGCTTGGAGTTGGGGCAGTCATAGACAACGTCCCTTCCAAAGACAGGGGTAGTCAAGACGGTGTAAATGTCCTCGGCGCAGACATCCTTAATCTTTCCATTAAGGATGAAGTCGTTGCCGGTGGTACCCAGATAGACGGTGGTCTTCTTTCCCAGAAGGATGAAAGTGAAGATATCGCCATACTGTCGCGTTATCCGTTAGTACGCGACCCAATTTAAAAGGATCGGAGAATAGGGGCCGGCACTCATACCTTTTTCCGGTTTTCCTTGAAGAATCGGGGAGGGTCCATTCCGTAGGTGATGGTACTCCCTACGACGGGAAACCAGTGGAAAACGACGGGAGGCTCATTGGGGTTCTTGAAGAGGATTTGTTGTAAGACATTGAAAAATACGGTCAAGAATAAAAGACCTCCAGCAATCACAACGACTTGCGACGGTGTAGAAAGCTGTGACATGTATTGGGACACAGGTCCCTGGATATCCTCTATTAACCCCATTTCTAAAATCAATCGCTACTGAGCTGTTGTCAACCGCACATGTAGCTTGAAAGACTCTTGAAATGTGAGGGTGAGAGTGAGATAGGAAATCCTAGGAGACAGGTCTAAGTTTAATAAATACAGAAAATTGAGGGTCAAGTCGAAACCCTTTTTGGTAAAAGATGGCAAGAGATTGGCCAATCGATAGGGGGTTGAACATCGGACCATGTTCCCCATATGCTTGTGCAGGGACCTGTCATCACGCTAAAGACATTTCTGGAGCTAAATAGTGTACAAAGGTACCTCGTATTCGGGTTTACCACGTTTACACGCGTTATTCTCGACTTTTTATTTATTTCATAATTCAATGTTCCCATTCTTTAATTCCAGAATTTCGAATGCCGCGCATGGAATCTTTCCAGGGTCAGCTAAAGAGTTCGACTTAGACTGCAGACATCGACTGTTCCTTGACCAATTACGAAACAAGAACATCTCATAGGCTTTACACCGCTACCGATTTACTCTCACTACGTCAATCTGTAAAATTGCGTCCGATAATTATGTCTGGACTCCCGAGTTGCTGGTTGGCAATCGCGCACCTGCGGTATCCAGTACGATCATTCTGTTAAGGCATGACAATGATACGATGTAGAATTACGTTTTGACTCGATATGGCTTGGCAAGGTTCTTCAGCACTCTCCTATTCAATACTATCAGCTGAGTAGCCTTGAAAACTTTTATGTTTGATACTAGATAGTCAAACCATTTAGCATCATCGGATTTGCAATTGTCATCCTTATCACTCAATTCAAGGTTACTGCCGTGCTTACCTAGCAAGCGTTCAAGTCGGGACAATGCATCTTCTCAAAGCTTAAATAGGAGTGAAGAGGCTATTAGCATTTCAAAATGGTATTCTCATTAATAGGTACTCTTCGAACATTTGTTTTCATTGGTTATTGTCGATAGGCACATTTACCTTGGTCACTTACGGTGCCTACATATCTAGCAAATCCTCCCGCTTAACAACACCAAGGTACCAAGAGACATCAATTCGAGAACCGCATTTCCGTCCCTGATCCGGGAACTGAATCCGTTACAGAATGGCAACTCGGGTTCATTGGATATCATAAAGATTGACATATGCATGTCCCCTAGACCATTTTGTCAAGATTTGGGTGATCGGTCGTCGTCTATAATATCTCGTATTCGGGTTCAAGCTTATCTGATTCGCAGAGGGGTCGCTGTTCAAGCCACTATCGTGGCGCAGAGCTATCATACATGGTTTCGAGACTCTATACGACTCTTGAAACCTTGGAACTCTAACCGTCTTGACGTCTTCATACTGGCAAGTGGCCTGTCTATTATGCGCGTTGGCAATTGCGTACATCCTATCACACAGTGTGCTGTTCTCTTGAGCATTTCGCTTACATCGATGCTAGCTCAAGTCGTATCAAAGCTCTGCAAGAGCCTTTGTGACTCCCCGGCATGACGACGTCCTCTGCCAGGCTGTCAGGACGGCGACCCGCTAGGATACTGCAGCAACTCAAGTGGTAACCTTGGAAGTTATTGCATCTTAATGCCGCGGAGACCGACGGAAACAACGGCAAATTATTGTCATCCAGACAAGTCCCACGTCACGATAATAGGAGCGTTCTCGGACACATAGCCTAGAAATCTGAGAAACTACGTAAGCATATGGATATTGCTGTTGCCAATGAAGCTAGGTAAAAGGGGTTCGCCGTAATTCTTTCGTTAGTATGTTACGGCTCAGCCATATTTCGAGACGATGGTCAAAAACAAAAAAAAACCTTGAAAGTTAGCCCTGATCTTCGTGTAACCTCAGGAGCCTAGATAAAAACAAACGGGTAATTTTTTGTTTAGAGCTACTGAAATCCAAATACTCGCTATATGTGAAGTTGCCAACATATTATCTATTCCCATATAGAAAAACAGTTGAATTAATATACCTGGGTGCGTTTATTACCTAAATCCGTGTCATTCCGCAGGAGAGTTGGCTTCAAGTTTCCATGTCTTCTGGAGAAGCATATGGCTCGGGCCACAACATACATAGAAGGCATATAAGTGGAAATAAAATTACCATTTGTAAGAAATCACAATATGACCCAACTGTAATGATCAAGGCGTCACAGCTCCTCAAATGCCCAAGAGCTAAACTCACGGGGACCTGCATGATGCCTTGACCACCTAATCCCGCTATGCCAAAAAACCTTGAGTGGCACAAGGTTCGATTCGAAGGCTTTGCGAACACGGTAGAAGGACGGAATATCTTATAAAGAACTGACTTCTACTTGCAAGCCTAAATAAGGGGGGTGTGTTGAAAAACAAGTGATGATAATATCATATGCATATGGAAATAATTTTTTTTGGTGGTTACGAATGAATTCAATGTTTGTTATTCCCCCAAAACAGTACGAGCGTTAATATGGTGTCATTAGAGTTTATACTAAGCAAACTCTATCTTCTAACGTGCCTGCCTCAGCACAGTCCCTCACTGTAAAAGCCCCGCGATTCTGCCACTACCGCCCATAATTCTGCCGGAAAAAAAGCCCCACACCGCCCGCAATTCTGCCAGAGCAGATTATATCTACTCACTTTTTCAATTTCACTTTTTCTCTTTTCTTTCTTTCTTCTTCATGTCGACAAGTAAGTCAATACCCTCCCCCATCTGGTCCCAAGCCCAATCCAACATCGCGATACCATTCCCAAACCCAAAATACCATCAATTCCATCATCCAATTAACCGTTCCATCAATCGCTAACCCGTCCCGCGCAACAGTACTTCAGAGAATCATTTCTATAGTATTCGTCCCACTCTGTGTTCCCTACAGGAGCCACAGATCCCACCCTGGTTGATGATTCCTATCCCCATTGTCCTAGAGTGAAAATCTAAATCACGGGAACATTCCGGTCTCTGACCTTTCTGTTCCTGACTCTCGAACTGTCCGCGAGGACAGCGGTGCGCTTCGCGCGTGCTGTATAGAGAGTGCTGATGATCTCGACCCCGATTCCGCCGCGGTCTTGCCTTCGGGCGCGCGGCCGGGGTGGGCGATGGCGGACGTCTGACAGGTAGTGGTATTTACTTTTTTTTTTTCGTTGCTATCGTGCGCTCGACGCGCGAGGCGAGGAAGAAGTCGGTGGGGATTATAGTACTGGTTCTCTTAATTCTATTGAGGCTATTGACGTGAGGTACCGTATGGATGCTCTGATGTAAACTTCAGTGCCTGTGATAAGACTACTTTTTCGCAATAGGATACAGTTTCGGGCTTTTGGATATTTGTCTGTATTTTAAGGATCTGCTACTCTGGATTTGCCAATCTATTTACGATCTTGGCGCGTATTCGCACACTCCCAACACTGTCATCACTGTACTTTTCTTAGCTAGTACTTATTGCAAATTGAGATGTCGTTCGTAGCCATTAGTGCTTGTAAAAGTGTCGCATGTATTCCTTGTAGTCGCCTAAATTGACGGCCCTACTACGATTGACAATGATATCGTCAAATACCTATCGCAGCAGTATATTTATATAGCCATGGATGTTCGTCGGTCCGCATATTGCCCACGTTGACCATCCAAGAGATATTGCGTCAAATATTAACCTGCATATATCATAATAATTTCACACATTCGCATCTTCAAACATATCATATTGGACACCCTTTATCATGCGTTGTAAATGAAATATCATTCGTAGCCATGGCGGCTTGTACGGGGTAATCCCCATGTCTTAACCTCGCGGTCGACATATATGCTCTGATGCTCTGCTCCCTACGACAATCCCCCGCGTATGCTTCGTTGAGATGTCGTATTTCCATCCATCAACAAACCGCGTTTTCTACATCAACCCAACGCCGAATAATGGATATGCTATATGCAGGATATCTTAATTTTTCTTATGCCGGCCATTTTTAAGCTCTTACGCAATCAAACCCCAATAACGCCATGCCAGTGTGCTTTGCTTATAATGATAACGCCGTCCACTGGAAATCACCATCGATGTTCACCCATTTCCCATCCTCCATCGCCTTCTCCCAACCCATGATCACGGCTATCAATCGACATCCCATCGCACTCATAGTACAGATGACAGTGTCGCTAGCCTGACCAAGGACAGCCAGGTCCATCGCGTATGCGCGGCCAATTAGCCCTCTCAGCCTCATGGTCTCCGCCGACGGTCGTAACGATGGTTGCAATTTGTCTGCGGCGTTGGCATTGTTTATCGTTGATCGACCTAGGTTCCAGAACATAGTCGCGAAGAATCCGCCTTCCCAACCGAAGGTTTCGTCGACGAACTTATGCATCACCGACTTATCTGGATTCGCGCTCTGGATATGTTGCTTGCTCGCAAGCTTGATCTGCTCCTGGGCCCGAATCGAGCCCGAGAACTCTTCTGTCTCGTAAACGTCAGGATCATCTGACGCCACTATAGAGAATGAATGTTGTTTTGCGACTAGATCTTCCCCTCCGAGAGGAGTACTAAAATTGTGGTATTCCTCAATAATCTCCTTAGATCTTTGCGCGTAAATATTTAGGGGTATATATGCCCCGTTGTACTGATATTCGTATGGGTGTAAATCACCGTGTCGAATATGGACCCCAACAATCATACCGTCGTGGTAGGCGCCTTCGGTTGCCTTAGCCCTCGTCCTTAGCTCCTTGACACGATGTTCCACGTAGGGATGGTCCTCGTCATTGAGACGAAACAGGGCCTCATATCCAACTCGGGCCAGATCGTATATCGGCTTCTCTCGATCAACATTGCTGCGGCGGTGATTCTCGTACTCGGCGTTAAAAATTTTGCCAAAGGTTTCAGACGCCGTAGCAGGTGAAACAACCAGATGGCGCGCAGTATGAGGGCACGGCACCATCTCGTGACGCGGAGGTGGGTTGCAATCAGGCATTGGGGGTGGCTTGAAGATGGCCGTATATTCGCCATAGACCCATCGCGAATCGTCAATAAAGAAAGACCGTTTCTCTTTCTGGGCCAGACCGTACGCCATCCACATCATCATTAACGTGGGTCCCAGTCCAGCATCGGCTGACTCGAGAACAAACGTCAAAGATGTTTTGCAAATGCCCCTGTCGACCAATCCGTCCGCCCTATCACCCACTAAATGACCGTCCTGGGCCTGAGCAGTCACTTTCCATGCCTTCCCTTCCACGCCAGGCAGCAGCCCACGTTTCTCGGCATCCTTGACATCGATGAAGTAAGGGTCCTCGTAATAGTAGCTCGTCTGAGGCTGATTTGTATGGCCGTGTAACTCCCTGACATGAGCAGCAACCTCCTGGCACTTAACACAGATATCGGAATACTCCTTGACACTCAGAGGGAAAGAATACGTAGGCGGGATGGAGACGGTCCACTTCGATCTGCCGTTCCGATCCGTCACGGCAATAGGCGTAGGAAAGTCCGGTAAGTCGTACTGTCCAACCATCTCATATTCTTCGCGATCCAAGGCCCATGAAACAACTGGCACTCTTACCTCCTTCCTCACGACAGCCCTAACCACGAATGTAATAAGCGCCAATCCGAGAACCCACATGACAACTCGGACGACCCGGCTTGGTCTCGGTCCGTTAGATAACTTCCGTGGCCGGGGTACCAAGGCTGGCAGTCCGGGAGAGGGCGGAGGGGAGAACATGAGGTGGTTAAAGTTGAAGCGTGACGAGGTTGCGGATAGAGGTGCTTTTTCATGCTGGTAGGACGCGGCCCTGCGCAAATTAATTCGAGGTGGTGAGACGATCATCTTGGCGTGAGTGCTCTGGGATAAGTCCAAAGTCGGCGGCATCGTTGAAGTATGTAGGTACGTAGTGACGTCGAAAGCGACCTCACTACTGTAACATCCACGGTAATGGAACGGGATATCGGGATTCGACGTTATGTGGTAGTAATCACAGCCCGCAGGCGTGTATAAGGAGTGACAGAACGCCCAGCTGAAAGAGGCTGAAGCGGGGAGAAAATTGAAAATCGACAGGTGCGGAAAGGAATGACAGATTGATTCAGAGACAGCAAAGACGGCGATTACCTATTAGAGCCAGGCATCAGGGCATACAGCTTGTGTAGTTTCTCATCTACATCTGCGGTGTATCGAAGAACAAGTTACCACCTAACTACCGAAGATGGTGAACCTCGAGTGGCAGAAAGTGAGGAAACTCCGGGTGGTGGCCGAGCCTTCGTGCGACGCGGTACTTGTATGCCTAATGTCTTCGACACTTTAGAGGAGATCGTGTGCCGAAAAGAGTAGGTGATCGCTCAGGCGCAGGTAGGTGACGATCTCTACTGAATTCTTTCCTTTCTCGGCACTAGATCGCGCACAGTAGCCGTCCACCGGTGCTTAGTATGCGTATAGTATGTATAGTATGTACAATATATTTCCCAGGGAATGGGAAAAACGGGGACTCAAGGGACCTGAGGGACCCAATATATTTGACCGCCCAATGCTTTTTGGTGGTGAGACGACGATCACAGGTATGTGGTCCAATGGAGCCGAGGAATACGATGTGGTCGATGTGCGATGTGCATATGAATAGCCAAATACTCTTGGCATAAAAAGAGGGAGACCACGATAGCCACAGGCCACCGGCTTACAGGGCTGAGGGCAACCAGGCCGGGGGAAGGAAGATTCGGGAAATATTTTGTCGATCGAATAGAAAATGTAATTAAATTAAAACAGATGGTACTTTGTTAGTACTATGTAGTATGCAGGTGTGTATTTGTACTGTAGAAAAAAGAGCTAACGAGAAGAATAAAAACTACCTTTTGGGGTTTCTCCAGATCCTCTCAAAAGCAACGTCGAAGGAAGACGTGCCGAGCCACTTGTGTGGGAACGGAATTGGTAAAAAAGAAAAGAGATGGAAGTGGATGAGGTGGATGATGTGGATGATGTGGATGACAACATCGTGGGTTACGCAGGGTAGCGGGATGATGTCAGACCACACAGACAAGAGATGGAAAGACTCAGATTTCCATATTTTCCTTCCAGGAAGATCGACCAACCGTAATCTTAACCGTTCCTGATCTCCATCGGCCCTGTTATGGATGTTGCAAGGGGTGAAAGAGAACTCTGATCGTTGATAATGTACGATAATGTATCTGAAGCAATGGGTCAAGTGGAAGTTGAATTTTGTAGGAAACAAACCGCTGGGTTTTCCCAACAGTAACATTTGGAACAAACAGCAGATTGATAGGATGAGATCCGTACTAACGCATTGCACCTACCCAAGAATTTATTTTTAATCTGCCATACATAGGAAGAAAGGACAAACGGCAGAAGCTTAATACTGCTAAACGGCACCTGCTCTCATCCTTCCATACACGCATAGTATACTCCTGGCGTATAGTAATACCATGTGTGTACTTTCCTTATCCATGGGTATTATTATATTATTCAAATTTGGGTAACGACTACGCGGTTGCAGTTGGATGATGACGTTCCGCCTTGGGATTTTAAACTTTATAATAGAAGCCCTGGAAGAAGACCCTGGAGACCCTTGAAGACCCTGTAGCCGAAATGTACCCTTTTTAAGCAGGCAGGCGGGTTAAGCAGTGAAAAGTTAGCCCCAAACTGCTCCAACTCTCTAAACAGCCAATTGCAATTTCGCTAGCAATTTAGGTTCGCCGACATTATTTTATCATGCACTAAAAGTTTTTCTACCATTCCCCATACCGGTACTGCCCATACTGGCATAGGCATGTGTACCCCAATCCTCGGGTGACACGGTGCCATTGAGTTTGACGGCGCAAAAACATCGTGTTATGTGATTGGCCGGGTTCGACCAGAGATGATCGCCATTTGAAACCCCTGAGCATTTTGAAACAGCGCTAAATGTCGCTACAAAAGGTGGATTCCACCTCATTGGTGCATTGATTCGGAATTTGGGGGCATGACGATATCCTAGGTACCATTTTACTACCATAGATGTACCTTCCAGGGCAAATTCTTAGTGGACCGCTTCTGGTTGACGGCACAGTCTTTGGGTCCTCAGGTCCCTTGTAAGGTCCCTTGAAAAAAATCCTCTCTGTTCATCACAGGCTCAACTTGACTCACTTGACTGACTTTAGAAAATGCTCTGCACGAATTCCGTCCTTACATAAGACATAAGACACGGACTTCACTCCAGTTGGCTTTCCCAAACTTCGGATCGCCGGATACCTCGGGGTCCCTTCTCCAGCCTCCTTGGATGACCAAGAGGCAAAGTTCAAAAAGTTGGTAGATTGGCTGTTCGGTCTGGTCGGTTTGTCTGGCTTGTCTGGTTGGTGTGGCAGTTTATCGTCGCAAGATCTTACCGTTGACGCTTGGTCGAGTCCTTGATTTGTCGGTTTCCTGGTTTTTTTCTGACCGGCTACCGACGATCTTGTCAGACACTCTGCCGCGAATGTCTGTCAATTGAAAAATCTAATAGGCAATTCGCGTGCCCGCCCTCTTTAGCACGCCTCGTCAGCTGGATCTGGGTCTTGGTGGCGTCAGACCCCGCCATGAACTCCTATTGGCCTGTTCGTCTGCCGTGCGAACACCAGTTAAACGCAGCATTGGGACCGGAGGACCAGACGTGATTGCGAGGACACCGGTGGAGAGGTTTGAAGAGGCATCGTTAGACCAAACTGATCACACCAACTCCTGTATTCGCCGAGTGGCCCTTACAAATGAGCACGTTGTAAGTCGCAGGAATGCAGTGCATCACTGACGAAACGACTATTCTGTGTTCCCACCAATCCTATTCTAACCTGGTTACGCCCTCACCACATTCTGCCGTGTTACTTTATGCCAAAAAGCCACGAGTATTTAGCTCCCTGGGGGAGAAATCCATGGGCCATATCCTCTCTCCCGGATCGCACTGATCAGGACCATCTAGCTGCCTTGTTCGGAGCAAAGTGTCCTTCCGGACGCCATCCGTAAAAGAGAGCCATCTAGACCTTTCCGCTCCACCGGATAATCATAAGATGACGGGGAAGCATCTAGTTTTAAAAATAGCATCGTAAAATCCATACGCAGTACGCTAATGGTGTCCATATTGCCAACCTAAGCTCTTTCGGACGACCGCCTTACTACAATAAAGCTGAGCCCGGTTGAATTGTTTGTAAACCTTTATTAGGTATTAGTTGCCCACCGCGATGAAGGCCAATACCACTCTGCCATATTGAGTCCATGTTTCAACTTGACCATACGGCGTGTTGTTTGGAGGACTACGAACCAACATCCCAACACCTAACCCAGCCACCATCTGGACAGACATTGCATACGTGCCTACACACGCGTCCCAGCCATTCAATCGTAGATGTTCCTCGCACCGTGACCCAACACACTCACATAGTAAGATGAGCACGTGCAGGCTCCCGAGCTCATCTACCGTTTTCTGAATCATCACGTCCGAATCTGGGGCGGGAAGCAAGCCTAGCACATAAAACATACATTAACACCTTTGTCATTTCACTGTTTGCAATCTTGATAGTCCGGAGATGTGCCACCAGAATTACCGTAACTAGAAGGAATCGGCCGATAAGCAGATGCAGGCGACCGAACTCCGAAAGAGAGACCACATCCACGGCGCTTGCACGGAAGGCTGGCTACTTCGCTGTTCATTGGAGTCGCCTTGTTATTGTATATAATATTTGATCACCTATAGTATCTTCACTAGAGCAATCAAAAGCTAGGTATATCCCGGACACCGGAGCTCAGCTTCGTATAGGTATTCTTCAGCTTGTCAAAAGGACACCGAGATGTCCTGTGTGGTTTCACAGATCGAATCCAATCATGCATAGCTAGAGATTTCCCTGGCAATTAGATCTATTTACGCCTCCTTTTTTTGAGCCTGAGCCCGGCATAGGTTTCAATAATATACAGAGAAGAAACCCCCCTTTGGGGCCGAAACAAGGTTGCTCTGCCACCTATTCACGTTCCTACCGACTGCCATTAGGAAATAAAACAATACCATCGCCCTCATTTAATACATCTTAATAACAAAAACATTGTCTGACGGCTCGGAAACGGTTGAAATGATCCGTTGACCTCCTTTTCTTCGTCAGGACATTCACGTTCCACAGCCCTCCACGGATAGCAAACAGATGAATTGGATCGGGTATAAAACAAACGGGAGAAGCAGTGCCTAACCGGAACGCCTCGTTAATTCGCAAAGATGATAGATGCTGCCTCCTGAGCCGCGCATGAGGATATCTACGCCTCTAGCACGACTTGCTTAGACTCATGTCCGTGCAATGGCTCATAGTTCCCATTGCTTGGGTCGGTCAGCGTTTCGCGCTTGCCATCGGCTAATCGAACACTACCTCGAGAACTCCTGATGATATCGCCCGCCTCGACTTTATCCTGAATCATTTCATCTAGGATTCGGCTCATTTCGTCGACACTTCGAGTTCGCTTCTTCAATGGCGAGTGACCCTTGGATATCGGCGGGTCGGGAAGGGCCCCTTGAGGTGGTGGGCTTGCTGCTTGCTCATATAAAAGAGAAGATCGAGTATCAGTCCTGGTATCGGCCCTAGAATGATCTCTTGAGAAATCGATTCCCTCGGCCGCATCTCTCGAACGAGCCGCGCTCCGCAGAGCTCCCAACATTCGGTCCTTGTCATCAAGCCTCGCTCTCAACTCCGCAATTTCGGCATCCTTCTCCTTCATAAGCGTAGAAACGCTATGGTCTTCGCCAACCATAATACCCTTGTTGGACGAGAGACCAACCGAAGTTCGTGAGGAGCTAGCACGACGAGCTTGTAGGAGACGCTTCTCGAGGGTGGCGATATATCGGTTCTTATCGGCGAGATCTGCCTGTAGAGCCTGGTTTTGGGCTTGTAAGGACGCAGTGCCGTCGCCATATTCACCCAGACTATCCTCGTCCTCATTTGACGCTTGCTCCCCTATGCTAGATCGCCGTTGCCCTATTGATCGTCGGCCAATGGTGGATGATGAAGAATTCATGGATGCAGTTCTTTCCAATACCGAACGGCTACCGTTAGAAGTCGTGAGGGATGTCCGGATAGATGTTTGGGAGAATCTAGAGTTGGAATGAATTCCTAGCGCACTGTATGTCCCGCCGGTATTAACTCCTGTCGACTTCGAGCTAAGGATTAGTCTGTTTAGATGGTCGATCCGTTCCTTCAATGCTGTACGTGCCAGTTGCATCTCCAGCATCTGCTCTTCATGCCTTGCTTCTTGTTCCTTTTCACGAGCACGTTCTTCTTCCTCATCTTTGTCCCTTTCTTCCTCCTCGGCTTTGGCGTTATTTGATTTGGCCTGAGTCTCTAGTTGGTTTCTGAGCTCAAGGATTTCCATCCGGTAGCGTTCCAAAAGAACCCTGGCTCCCCCTTCTCCCCCAACTCCTAGAGCTTCTTCTGCTCGTTTGGCATGGCTTACGATGCTGTTCTTGGCTCTCGAAGCGAACTTGAGGGTGTTGATCGTCTCATTTGCATGCGTATTTGCGGAGGCCGCACTACCAGCGGATCCGGTCTGAATCGTACACAAGATACTTACCAACGAGTTACCAGACAAGGCCCCTTGAAGGAGTCGAGTGAGTTTGCTATCTCGATAAGGTAAGTGCTTCCCATCCTTGTCTCCGCCTTTTCCTTCTTTGTCTTTGTTTTCTGACAACTTAGATATGACGGTTCCTAGAGTTAACAAACTCTTATTGATGTGAGAGCCTTCTGTCCGTCGCTCCTTTGACTCGGCGGCCTTTTCTGAACCTGCCAAATCGATCAAACTCAGCGTAGAGACACGAACTCCACCAGGAGGCAGTGCCTGACGTTTATTGTCAGGGCCAGCGCCGCCTGGTATACGTTCTCTGCTTTCGACCACGATCTGTACAACAGCGTGACTACGAGAACTCCTAGCGTTAAATTGCGTGCTAGCGGTTCTCCGAGCTTGATCACCGCGGGCAATTACTCGTAAAAGCTGTGTGGGACTTTGGACGATCTCTTCTTTCAGTGGAGTGGCGTAAACGCCCCGCTTGCTATCCTCCCGCAATTTGATCTCCTCTTGCGCACCCATTCCCGGGGCATTGCCAGAGGCCATGCTAAGAAGATCGTGGATCCTCTCATTGTAGATCTCCAGGTAGCTAACACGCAACAAAAACTCTCTAGAGGGAGTCTCCCGAATATATGAGAAAATGTCCGTTATGGCCAGGGGAATCACACCAGGTGATGAGGCAGTTCCCTGCATAGAAAACGTTTTTCCTGTGCCCGTCATACCATATGCGAATACAGTACCATGGTACCCTTCCATGACCCGGCGGACTAAGCGCTTGGCAATGTGGTCGTAGACTCTGCTATTGTCGTCATGCGTCGTGAAGACATTATCTGTCAAAAAAGTTAGTTTACCCCTATAAGTAGAAACAAGCAGGAAACGGGCTCACCATAATAGTAATCGCCCCCTTCGCGGCCGCGATATGCTACCAAAGACCTGCGGCCATCTACCATCCATTCACCTTCCGGGCTGCCGTTGTTACCTCCGGCATCGGGTCTCACCCTTACGCTGACAATGACGTTGCCCTTACCCTCCATCCCTTTAGAAGCACGCTTATCAACGGTTGAGGTACCCGCTGTATCAGCTAGATCGTCATAGGTGGTTGCCGACGTAGAATATGAATCTTGCGCAGAAGAGCTTCGGCTTTGTGGGGGAGACGAAATACTAATAAGTCCGTCCGAGTTCCTCGCGCCGGCTCCGCCGAGGAGCGACTTGCCCTCACCGCTACCATTCAATAAACTTGGTACTCCACTGCCCATATGGGCCATTTTGGAGGTTGGTTGGGGCGTCCGTGATTTCCTAGATGGAGTCACAGCCCCAGATAAGGGGCTTGGGAGGCTTGTGCGGCTCGGCGGCTGAGGGAACGAATTTATGCTGACAGTTTTCCTAATGGTTTTTCCAGCACTGTTGACGCCATGTGAGCTTTTGGGAATCGGAAGGGCCGTCGTTGGCGCGGGAGACGGAGGAGGGCCGGGATAATTTGCGGAAGGTGCTCGGAGGCCACTCTTAGGAGTGCCATGATGGTTGCTGTAGGTGGATAAAGAGCTGGTGCTCTTGCGGGTCTTCGCGACGGGGAGGGCCGGAAGGGCACCGGTTGGTGGCCCATTTGAGGGGCGTGGTCGGGGAAGTGTGGTAGCCATATTATTAAAAGTGTGTCTATGACCTGACACAAGACGGTGGGAGAAAGTAGTAGGCTCGCGTTTTTCTATTTTACCAATTACAACAACTCCTTACAATACGGCGCTAATCGATTAACCGCAGACAAACCAGATCTAAGAAGACTTAAAAGATCAATGGCATTCTTTTCGTTTCATAGTAGAGGTTTTTTTCCTTGTATGTCCTTAGTACAGGAGTTTCTAGAACAGAGGTTCTTTATTCCTTAATTCGGCAGCGGAGAAACGATCGAGGGCAACCACGGGATCGGGATGCTTATGATAGCGGGTATCGAATTGGTGTGACAAGACGTAGCCGAAAGTTACCACCCCTCACAGGTCTGGGACGTTGATTCCAAGTTATCGCGAGTATATCGATATGACTGACTGGCTTAATAGGGTAGAATGTTGGTGAAACTCCACGTGGGTGAACAAGAATCCAAGTTGATTTTAAAAGGGTTCCAGATTAATCTATTCAAGCACCTGTCAATACGGCACAGGTTCCAATCGAATATCCCAAGCTTTGCGCTGTTATTGCAAACATTGTTGAATCAACTTACTTCAATCGCAAGTACCTTTATGTTTGTAACAGGTACGTTAGTGTAGACGGAGTATGTGTATGTGTATGTGGATGCGAGTGTATAGTGAGTACGTATTTGTTTGTACGTCTGATAGGTCTTGATGGGTATTGTTGATACAAAATCCAAACGAAACGCGAAGGCTGCCGGTTGGAACAGTTGGAACGGGGGGTATCTCCAAAGTAAATCGAACAATAGTCGTTAAGAATGTATTGCCGGAAACTGACAATAGAAAAATCCAGCAATTCCTGGTTTCGCAAAGTGACAACGAATACAAAGAACAAATGAGACTGTGTCGGTGGTTGGGTTATTTTTCGGCGGTTCGTGATCTACCTTGCTTTGCTGAGTCTGCGATATAAGATGGGGCCGAGACACTTTTTAGAGACACCGCGTAACCGATTTCTATTTTCGGTGAAAAAGCGAACGAGGGAATATACAAATTGGTATCTCGAAAAGAAGATGCTGAAAATGCTAAAAGTAAAGATTAGGTAACAAGGTAACGGAGTAAATTACAATGAATGAACGGTGGGAGTCGCGATCGGGCAAAAAAAGGCTACCGCAAACACAAGCACCCAACGATGAATCTTCTCAAAAGAAGCATGCGCGAAGGTTAGGAAACTGGAAACTGGAGTTCGTGGATCTGGTGGAGAGAAGGATTGATAGAGGTAGCAGCAAGCGGAAAGTGCTTGCTTGCTTGCTTTGCTCCAGTTGCACGTAACCTTAGAACCTCGAACTAGAACCCTGGTAGGAGCGAGTGGAAGTGACAATCTCGAATTGGTCCGGGCTTAGGTACTTTGGGTTGGGGTAGGCTCTCGAGTGGGAGAGTGGAGGGGGGACAAGGGGATAGTTGCTTGGATGCGCGGCCAAAAAATTCACCTAAGCTGCCTGAGGTAGGCAATTCCTTGTAAATTTTGGTCGTACACAGCAATCGACGTTGCCCCAATCGTTCAAATCGTTCAATAATTCCTAACCTTAAATCAATCGTGGGTTCATTGTATAATATGTATCTGGGTATTATTCTAGGCATCTGAGATATTCTAATGTTCTCCTCCTTCTCATCTTCATTCACTACGATCGAATCTTGTCAACACCTCTATCACAATACTACTACAACGCCTCGAGGGACAGGAAACAGAAAAAGGAGACTTGGTATCTCCTATGACAACACCAAATGACGCGTGGGAGGATTAATTGTATCTTCTGGTATATTTTCCCTTAATATCCCCCCCTGATACATGCCTGGCCAATTACAGTACCTTGCATCCAAATTAGGGCCAAGCTCACTGTAGGGGCTTGCACTATCACAAGCCCATGCACATTGTATCGTCCAGATCCAGGGATTGGATATGCACGCTCTTCACAACAAGGGTGGCCCCCTGCCGTGATAGAAGACTTATTTTCGTTAATATCAATTGGGGGTCCTTGTGGTGTCTTTTGTCCAAAGTCGTTTCGCGTACCGAGAAGAGACTCGACCGCGATGATCCTACAATCTTTGCCTCTTGCCCTTTCCCTCTTTCTTCCATAGTACACACACTAAACATACACAAGCACATTCATCGACAGCATTGTCGATCAGTTTCTCGCCTTGAGAATCCCGTGCTTCGATGTCTTATTTACTCGTGGCACTCGTTCGAGCCGAAAACGCCATCCTCGGCTGTGGCTGATCTCGAATTGGTCTAGAGCCTGGAGGCAAAGTGGGAATTAGGTAAATACGACCGACGGTATCGTATTACTTTTTTTCTTCTCACTCTCCCTTATTAACGAGGTAGAACACACATAACGGTCGGCATCAATCCTCAACGCCTTGCTTGAACCCCTTTTATTATGAGTGCTGCGCTACCCTGATGTAGCAGCAGGGCTAGCTATTTGAATCAAGAATTTCCTACTGGGTTTAATGAGAGTCGTGCTAAAGTTGCTAAAGCTGCTAAGGTTGGGCTAAAACCCTTTTGCCGGGCTACCAGGCTGTCTTACACCCTAGCCCCTTCATCCGCCACAACGGATTGACTTTCCCTTTTGGAAAGGAAAAGAGGATTCGCGGAAAAAGATTTACGAGAAGTGTCCGTTGGAGATGCTTGGGGATACTGGGTACTAGGAGATACGATATCTACAACTTAAAAAAAATTCTCCTATTTAACCTAGGTATAACAGCTTACCTATTATCTGGTATTAACCTCCCACTTTTCGAAGATTGTGGTTCGATGTTCTGTGCAGATGCAAGTTGCTTGCATTTGTGCAGCGTGCTTCCTTGCGGGTTAGTACATACGCTAGCTTATTGCATTTGCTGATCCGAATGGGCTCTCCCAGTTAGGTTAGGTGCTGCAACGGCGGGAGTCCTAGGATAATACCTAGGATGTAAAAATGCAATGGAACTGCACCTACGCAGGTCCCACGGCTGTTATTCGCGTACCTATTTCTCGTTACAGGGTGGGCGGGCACGCGGGAAACGTCAACGCGACGCCGGATTACAACCATTACAACCACCATTACAACCGCTGGGACCATTGGGCAATGTAAATTTCAGCTCCCGTCGCAAACCCCTACTACGCAACAATGTGGTAGGCTTCAGGGGTTCCCTTTCAATATTCCCCCACGATCAACTGTCAACCAACAATTCAGGGGTCTCTCCACGCATCAGTCAGCCTCTTCTAGCTTATCACTTACATATTTGTCATATGGCATTACCCAGCATTACCCTAAGAACTTAGGTTGTATGCATAAAAACGGCCGATAATCGAGGTAATTTCGGAAGTTGCCAACCGTGGTCTGTGTCCCTTCATTGTCAGCACTCTACTAATACCAGACTACCAAGAACGATGTTTTGCACGGACTCGATGAAGAAAAGTCTTAGTACTCATCACCTATGCGCTCGCGCATTCTTATCCCACTATTATCATGTATGAAAGCATGTACGTGATCAGATCCCAAGTCTGTGCAGTAGCGTCAATGTCAACAAGTGCTAAGAACCGACTGTTATTGGGATCACATATCATTACGTCTTTTGGGAATTTAGCACCATTTAGTACAGAGATATAAGGTGGACCAGAATCCATTCTCGCCCGATTCCATCTAGTCTCGTCGCTGCTCAGCTAACGGTACATAGAGATCGTGCCATGACCATGAGGTCTTGGGTGGTCAGTGTGGTTGAACGGCGGGATTCCCTTGCGTGAACGCGTCCGTGGACCATGGTTTCTCTCGCAACTATCTAGGAACCCTTACTAACCCCGACGTCCGCCTTTCTCTACTCTACGCTACTTAGCGAATTCCCGTTTTTGTTCCCAAAGCCACGTCTTCGGCTTGCCGGCCGGGAAGGTGAGGCTGAGCATACGACCCCGGTCCCAACCCGGGGTTTCAATTAAGTTCTTATCGTCAAAGCGAGACTCGGCCATAGCACCCTACAAGGGGTAGGTTTTGACGGGTGACGGGTGACTGATAACTTGCGACTTATGATAAGTAACACGCGTATCATTTAGCTGAGCGAGATATATAGAGTAGATGACGTCGGAATACTAAAGTTGAGATATTCTCTTTTGCCCTTCGAGCAAGATCATCCCCTCTCCCTTTCCGGTTTCATACATATTGGGTAACCCAAAAATTTCCACGGTCAGGATTACAAGTACGATGTCCGATTACGTCGCACCGCGTAGGAGCAATACCACCGCGATCTAGAAAAAATCCTATCGCGGGTAATAGCCTTATACGTAAGGTAACATAGCCTATCTAAGCAAGCAAGTAGCCGTATGCAAAGGAAAGGAAAAATAAAGAGACGAGGATTGTATTCCTCCTCCGCATCCGACGCGCATAGAACAGCGGTAGCGTGTAGTCTCTTCCCCCCAAAGCATTAAGTAATCGACGTCTCCGAAGCCACGGCTCCGGACTGCCCCCGGTCCCCTGCTCCCCCTGCGTTTACGATGCATATGGAGCTGCACATACCTAGATGCCGCTAGGGCGAGCAAGTGAATAACGTTTCGATACCGAGTCCGCATGAAAGAAGCTAGAACTCCGGTCCTCGAACGATTGCGGGGAAGATGATCCCGCCCTTATATAGTAATATAGATTCGTGGGCTTGGACGCATTCTCGGGACTATATGTATGGACAGTCTCGGGGCCTTGCTGCATATGTAGCTCTGATACGTGTGTAACCGTCTTTATTCATGCCGTCTACCTAAACACCTAACACTATGCCTAATGCCTTTCTGATGGTGTATATGACTGTATCTAAATGTTTCCGTTTCACAAAGTATTTTCTAGATGGAAATATTATAATATAGATCGGGCGACCCGTCATGTCAGCCTGGTAGGTGGCATTGTCTGATGTGCATTTCCTTCTAGATCGCTGTCGATGATACAGACGAAAGATCATGATCGAGATCTGCGGAGGATCTGTGGATCTGTTTGATACCGGACCGCCGTTACTCTTCTGGTTTGCCGTTTCACATGTGCGCTCTCGGGCGGCTTGATCGACGTGTGTTCTCTTGTCGCAGTGCTGGTGGCGTCCAATCGCATTATCGGCCCTACCTATCACGGGTTCAGCCCGTGTGCATTAACCCTTCGTCCCAAATGGTTGATGCGAGTAAGAGTCTAGTAAGTTTGAGTAGAATGGCATGGCAGCGATCGACGGCATTTCACGTTTGTCTAGGATCCCCCTAGTTGAGGCTGAACCGTAGAAACGCTCAGCTCTCTCTCTAGTTTCTGAATCGCACGAGTTTCATCTGCTGTCCAACCACCATCGTCGGCATAGTTGACATAGACTATCGCGACACCCTTCCAACACAACGTCAGGTCATGGATGCAGTAGCCTGTGTTGCGTGATCTGGGGTAAGACCTATACCAGGGCGATGAGGTGCGGTGCCAAGACTTGTGATACCGCATTTCGGTAGTTCATCTATTATGGCATAGAAGACTCAAAGAGCACGTACGCCGCGACCGACGCTTCGAGTTTCGAATACTTCCACTAGGCCGGACCCAACTGCCTCTTGCAAGATCCAGTCAAATGAAAGTCCGTAAAATTGCCTCCATTTCCTAGTCTGTCCAGGTAACACACCAGCGAACTCTCCTCGCGCGCGCTTTGCTGCATACCGAGCTTCTTCTTTCGCAATGCCACCATCCCATCGATCTCGAAGCATCGTTTCTGGCGCTTCGCGGAAGCGTGACCTGCTTAGCAACGTAACGAGGTGATCGAGTGCCAAAGAGAGAAGCTTTAGAAACGTGCCGTTCCCAGGCACGGCGAGCTTTAATTCCGCAGCACCAATATCTATCCAAGACATACCCAGCGAGCCCGGACCGCTACCGCCAGTTTGGTGTATTACACCCTCACCTCCCACGGCATCGAGTGAGCCAGTTGGCTGCCTAGATATATTTTCGAGGGACGTTAGTGTCACCTTATCACCAGGTCGCGAATATAGATTCGCAGCAAGTGACGAACGGCCCGCATGGCCATGGTATATTGCTCCAGGATTGTGAGATGTTAGAAATCCAGCCTTAAGAAGCTGATCAATCTCAGACGCACTAAAAGCCTCTAACTTCAATGCTTGAGTTCCATGATTCTCCTTTAAATATGCAGCCATTTTATCTTTCGTGTTGTCATCTAAACTTGTAGAAGCTTTCACCATTTGTTCATAGTCCGCCTCGAGCACTAAAATCTCTCCTATATCACCTCGTCGTGGAACAACTACCTTGCGAACAAAGCCGGCCCGCGCAAGTTCCGCGATTTCTCGTTCCACTGCGCTCGGCGACGATAATAAGGCTTGTATGTGGGATATCGTAACGACGGGGGGAAGAGACTTCCGATAGTTCAGCACTTCTGCGATTCTTATAGAATTCATTCCGGCAGCTCGATCGGGCATTGGACAGAACATGTGGTTACGTATATGGAGAATGGCTTGGGAGGTGTCGCGCAAGTTTAGGTCGGTCGCTAGAGCTTTGACGAGCCCATAATCGTCAAGTTTGTCGTCAAAGAGGTCATCTTCCTCATCTTCATCGCCGGGAAATGACTTCCCACGCTGGATTCCCGGTTTGCGGCGAGGCAGTGGAGAGACCCATGAGGCTGGCGAAGGCGAAGATGGTTTTGCGCCGGACTTCTTAGAGGCTTTCTTAACCCGGCTGGAACCTCCTAAGATCTTCCGCAGACTCATATCTGATGGAAGATAACATCAGATGAATATTTCAGAATGTGTAAAATAAGAAATAAATTGGCAATTGGAAGTAGATAGCCGTTAGTAAAGTTTGTCTGACTCATAAAGTTAAAACAAGGCTATCCGCACTTAATGAACCGTACCTGCCTTCAGGCTAGCTACAGTCATTCATAGTGGGTTGTGACGCACGTTTAGCGGGCGATAGGGCGAACCACATTGAAATCTGACCTTTTGATTAGATGCCAAGAAACAGGCTAACCGAATTCGGCTTTTTATGAATAACTGAATGTGACACTATGAAGCGTCGATAGTTGTGGTCTCTCTTGTTCAATGTTCTCTTGTGTAATGTAATGTTCTGCTCTTTACGAAGGACAATCTCCGAATTCCTAAATTCAAACTGTTTGAATTCCTTAAAGTACAAACTAGGAGTCAATCGTGATTCACTTTTATTTAAAGGAAAGGAAATAAAAGAATGCATCGACCCAGAGAGTTGGCCAAGAGAATACTTGCCCGTCTCTCAACTGACCCCTTTGCCTAAAGAGAAACACCAAGACATTCAATCAAGATGCCACCAACCGTCATTTTAGTGCGTCATGGAGAAGCGTTACATAGTAGGCATCTATCACCGATCTCTCAAACATATCATCTAACTGCTTATAGATATTAACAATAAGTTACCTCAAACTTATACTAAGCTACAATAGCTAACACGGCACAGCACACGACTGGTCACTTGCCGATCCAGGTCTAACTCCCAGAGGTATAGATCTTACCAGAAGGTTTCAATGGCAATTTGAGCGCTACTTCCGTATTATCCCAGAGGCAGAGGACTGCCTTATAGTGGTAAGCCCTCTGAAAAGAACGCTAGAGACCGTCAAGTATGGTTTCCAGTGGCTCCGTGATCTCGGCGTTCGTGTTGAAGTCCGCGCCGAATGGCAGGTACGTGTAACATGTCTCATTAGAAGCAATTCGCCCGGATGAGTGTTGACCATGTCTAGGAAACTAGCAAAAATCCTTGTGATATCGGTAGTCATCCCGATAAGCTCAAATCCGAATGGCCAGATCTTGATTTCTCAACATTAGATCCTATATATCCCCAGAAGACTGGCTTATATGAGAGTTCAGAAGATGCTTATCAAAAGAGGGGAGATGTCGCGAAAAGGTGGCTCTACGATCGTCCTGAAAGGTGTGTCATAGTTGTTACACACGCGGGTTTTATTCGAAGACTTGTCAAAGGACCAAAATACGATAACCTAGAATTCCACACGTATAATCTTGTCGAGACACAGGATAATAGGCTTGATTTCGAGGAGATCCGAAGGGTCATGGACTATTCTTAATAGGATTGTCGTTAGTGGTCAAGCAAGTTCGGGAATGCTCGGACTAATGGGGTAGATTATGAATATGAAAAGACAGCAAAACAATGGGTCTGTAGATAGGGATTTAAAATGCAACATATTCCTGCGAAGAGTGAAATTCAGATGTGTCTTTGCCGATGAAATTACTGCATGAAACCATACATGTATGTGGATACTTGAGGATAGGGATGATACAGTGGCATTCCGTTATATCCCGTGTTAAAACAAGACGACGTGAGACAACATAATGCTAGAAACACTTGGTTATAAATTACCTAGTATTTGAAAGGCAGTTGAACAGACACAATGCAACCTAAATAACCGGCCTACTTATCGGAAGCGCAGTGTCCATTGACACGTGTCGCCCGTCGTCCACCAGAACAGAAAATTCGATTGATTTGAATGAGATTGCGATGTCGCCGAGATTTACCATAGGAACCCGATGTTTTGAAGACAATATCGGGTTCCCTCAAACGAACGGCATGTTCTAATCTCGCACTAGACTCGGCCTTGAAGACGGTGAGAGCGCTCGTCTTTGAGCAATCGTAAACGATTAGGAATCAGATGTGCTGTCGAATGTAAAGATTAAAAAGAGAAAGTAAAAAGAATCTTCATCCCGCACTGGAAAAATTTAGTGTACCTGCTACGTAGGCGACCTTATGTAAGCGTACCTTAGTGTAAGAGTGGAGCAGACCCCTAAAGGACTTTAAATAACATCATTGGCCAATAGGTCCAGGGGTCTCGTTACATTCATGTATGTAAGTATATACGTACATATGTATGTCTTCCTTCGTCACTGCTAATTTTCAACTATTTCACTTTCTTAGCTCGACACTTATAGACCATTTGACATGAAGTGGGTATTCTAAATATTCTAAACCTTGGAAACTTTCCAGGTTCACAAACTTCCCCATGGCACAATCTAGATCATGAGAGCATCAATAGAAAGTTCCCTAATTTTCATCTCGTACGCTCGTACTAGGTGACCGGTCAGCAACGCGGCAATGAATAGATTCATTTTTAGACTATTAGCAGACTAGTTCCAACACGGAATTCACGGCTTCGCATCTTACTCATTGTGTTAGGTCTGACGTCACTTCATCCTCGAAAGGGTCAATTAAAGGATCGCCCGAATCGTCCTATTGACTTAGAATAGCACCTTGATGGCCAGTAGAACTTGGCAGCCGGTTAGGTGCAGGAGACGCAGCAGACGCAGGAGACACGAGAACGGGAAGTCGGCAGAAAGGAGTTTCTTTGTCTCCATCACGGCCGTGCTTTTTACCTCCACCTGACGACTCGGTCAAGAACTTGCAGGACGACTACATTTGCATATGACCTTAGCAAACTCTCGGATATTGATCTTTCCATAAATGACTGGACAGGAATTTAGGCAAGTATGAAAAGTGTGTGGATCTAATCGATCTGCCCACTGTCGTGTGCCCCCTAAGGTGGCGCTTGGAGGAGGTCCGCGATGTCTCAGTTGCTCGACTCTCCGCGATTAACCTCCTACACGTGCGGAATCCTGCGCTGTGATTCGTCGCCTATCATCAGCCTTCAGCCTCGTGAACAGTAATCCACCCGAAAGTGAGGGAATACTAGATAGCTTAAGAAGCCCGTAAGCCGCCCCCGATTTGCTTGTGATTTTAGAATTGGAAATTTCTATGTTTTGTGTTTTGGGAAATTCATCTTGGGCTCAAGCAGTCAGTAGGTACGTAGTGTTCTAGACCCCATCGTTGGTTATCCACTTGGCACAGAGCCCTTGGCTAAAAAAAGACGCCTTTTTGGCCTCTACAGCAGATTTTATTGGTCCCTAGACGGATAGTTAGCCCTGTTTAACGTCCCCGTCGATCTTTAATAACATATTCTCGAATCTACGGTTGCCAATGACGAAGTTGTCACACTGAACACGACAGCTTTGCAATTCTTTTCTTGCATTTGCATTTGTCCATAAGCTGATATTTATTCCCTGGCTATGCGACTTGTTTTCTCCCCCTTTCAGTCATAGCTCTCTTAGAGCACCCAAAAAGGTCAAATATGGCTCCGAATTGGAGAACAGCTGGTGCCTGTTTATTGGCGGTTCCCAGCCTCCTGGCGACTTTCGTCATAGGTGCACCAACTACCGGAGGTCAATACGTCCTGCAGGCAGGCAAAGATGGCAGACCACTCACATCGCAGCGCAAGTTGCACGGCAGATTCCTCCATATAACAGGTACTGTACATCGCGATTCATAACATCCCACCACACTTCGATCTATAAAACATGGATTTTAAGGCTAACATCTCGTACCTTGCGTAGATCTACACCCGGACGAATATTACAAAGTCCACACATCTACGGAGGAGAACATCGCATGCCACCGAGGCCATGGCCCAGCCGGCACTTATGGCGCAGAAACTTCTGATTGCGATTCTCCCCTTGCATTGGTAGATGCAACCCTTGATTGGGTCGCTGCCAATTTGAAAGACTCGATTGATTTTGTCGTTTGGACAGGCGATTCTGCCCGCCATGACAGCGACGAGAAGACACCCCGCCACAATAAAGATATCTTGGCCATGAACCGCAGAATTGCGGATTCATTTGTCAAGACATTTTCCGACGATAATGGATTGGTAGTTCCTGTCGTTCCAACATTCGGTAACAACGAT
Organism: Annulohypoxylon stygium; assembly: GCA_003314315.1. Taxonomy (NCBI): domain Eukaryota; kingdom Fungi; phylum Ascomycota; class Sordariomycetes; order Xylariales; family Hypoxylaceae; genus Annulohypoxylon; species Annulohypoxylon stygium. Next base: position 644,316 of record QLPL01000019.1, read on the forward strand.
ATATATCCGCACAATGTTTTAATGCCAGGTCCCAACGATATCTTGAGAGATTATACCGATATTTGGCAGCCATTCATCCCAGAAGACCAGCGTCACTCATTCGAATTTGGAGGATGGTTATATGTTGAGGTTATCCCCAACAAACTTGCTGTCTTCAGTCTCAATACATTGTACTTCTTCGATCGCAATGCGGGCATCGATGATTGCACGCACCCGAGTGAGCCAGGATACCAGCACTTCGACTGGCTGCGAGTTCAACTGCAATTCATGCGAAACCGTGGTATGAAAGCCATCCTTATGGGACATGTTCCTCCTGCTAGAACCTCCGGCAAGCAGTTGTGGCATGAAACATGCTGGCAGAAATACACTCTCTGGCTGCAACAGTATCGCGACGTCGTGATTACTGGTCTCTTTGGTCACATGAACATTGACCATTTTCTTCTGCAAGATACAAAGGAGATAGACTTAGCCTATCTCGGAGCTCAGTCTAGTCAATTGGCAAGCATTCGCGAGACCATGGAGGATGAGATTTCAATCGAGGGTAGCAAAGATTATCTCATGGAATTACGAGAAGACTGGTCGAAATTGCCAGACCCTATCAAGCCCCAAGAATTTGGAGAGTTGAAGAAAAAGAAGAAAGGTGGCAAGAAGAAGAAGATTGGGGGGCCGTGGGCAGAGAGATACCAACTCACTCTCATCAGCCCTAGCGTCGTCCCAAATTACTTTCCAACTCTTAGAGTCTTTGAGTACAACATCACTAGCATCGAAGACACTCCCACTTGGCTGGATACCGTGCGCAAGTCAAGTATGCAAAGTGCATCCGCGCCCGACTTGGAAACGCACTCGCTAGAACTACGTAGCGAGCCCGATGTGGAGATTGAGAAGAAAAAGAAAGGGAAGCACGGCAAAGACCCCAACCCTCCCGATCTGCAAATACCAGATGCACCAGCAAAGGGAAGTCTGCCAGGCCCTGGTTACTATCCCCAACCCTTGACACTAAAGGGTTACGTCCAGTACTATGCCAACTTGACCGTTATCAACAATGATATCACTGCGGACAATGTTGGAGAAGATGAGTTGTCGTCAAACAAGTGGGACGCGGGAAAGCACCACGACAAGAAGCCCAAACACGACAAACCTCAACCCAAGGAATTCAACTACCAAGTTGAATACACTACTTTTGACGACAAGATCTACAAGTTGAAGGATCTAACCGTCAGGAGTTTCCTACGGCTTGCCCACAGAATTGGGGAGACTTCCGCCGAGTCCACCGGACTTAGCGAGGAATACGAAGATTACGACGATGAAGAAGTTGCTGATAACGAGGTCGAAGATGTAGAGTCCACAGACGAGGAAGAGGACTCAGATAACGACCTCGAGGCCGAGAAGAAGAAGAAAAAGAAGAAGGGAGGCCACAAGATGAAGAACACGAAGATATGGCTTCACTTCCTCAAACACGCGTTCGTCAGCACGAAAAGCATCGACGAGCTCAAGAATATCAAGTAAGCATAGCCTGTAGACGGGGTAGAGGGTTTAGTTCAACTGAGCCTCGACCCAAGGAGTTTTATTGTCTTTCGTTTTTATTTGGTTTCGCATGGCATGAGAGCGGCGCATTTTAGGTACGGGAATTATGACGACGTTGGTTGGTACCGACGTCTTTGGATGAATGATGAGAAGCGGGCAATGCATGACGGATTGGTATATATATGCGTTATACGCACTGCATCGCATCGCATTATGACGCATTGCATTGGATGGCATTCGCGCATCTAGACTAGGATGGTGTTTTTGGGCGATGAGCACGAGGAGCTTTTTAGATAGGATACTCACGTCTTCTGATTTGGGTTGACATCTACGATGTAGCATTATTGAATCGCGATACGCATTTATGAAGTGTGATATAGCTCTAAATTTAATTGTTGAAAAACATCGTCATCTTCATTATCGTCTATGGCATCTTAAGTGTCATCGTTAATTCTCACTCCCCGACAAGTAGACATATAGATTGCTCAGTCAGAATCGCTTTCCGACGAAGAGGGGAAGCCATTCCACTCCTCTTCCGTGTCATCAATGACTCCCTCACCATTAGCCGCGCCGCCATCCTCGTCCCCATCATCATCCGGCTCTTCGACCTCGAAGGTGCCGCTGATATCCCATCTATCGCCCGGAGCCTTCTCGCTAACATACTTGACGAACTTAAGGACGCCGCTGTCGCGTAGTACCAGAGACAAGTTGTTCCAGGCTGCAGCTTCGAAGAACAATATATTGTCATCGTCGCTGCCCGACTTGTATATAGCCGCGTCCTCGTTAGCATCATCATCGCCAGCCATATAAACCTCATGACCGCCGACCTCGACCGGCTCTTCCTCCTCGGCTTCTTTCTTGCCGTTCTTCTTTTGCGCCTTACCCTTGCCTTTGCCTTTGCCTTTATCTTTAGACTTGGTCTCTTCTTCCTCAGCATCGTCTTCGTCTTCATCCTCATCTTCGGCACCGCCCCATCCGTTCGTCGGCGTGATACCGAGAGTCAGTTCTAAGCGCGGCTTGCCATCGTGTCCCGTCGCTAGTGTGTAGTCTTTGCCGCGCCGGAAGCGGCGCGCGAGGAACTCGTGGCTCTCGACTACGCTACGAGTAGCTATCTGCAGCCAGCGACGGAACTGCGGGCTGGGGAGGAATTCTTCCAAGAGCTCTTTGATGGGCGATGCATCTTCCTTTGAAGCTCCATTCTTCTTGGAGTCGTCTGCTTGGAGGTATAGGAAACGGTGCTTGTGGGGTGGCTTTGAAACTCGCCAGGGGCCCTGCTCAATCTTGTCGCAGTCTTCAGGGAGGGGTGTGCTTTCTTGAGCAGTGATGTAGTCTTTCAGTTTTTGGGCGAATTTCTTGCCTAGGAGATTGGGTAGCGTGATGGTAGATAATTCTTCGAATTGTTCGGCGACTTGGTCGAGGGTGTCAGGGGTGAGGTAGGTTGGGGCCATGTACTTGAGAAGAAACTCTAGGTCGGCCTCGTCGAACTCCTCTTGTGAGCTGGATTGTGGCTGCTCGACTTTCATTGGTTTTGATTGCGGTAAGTCGTACTGATCTGGATTTCCTTGTAATTGCATCAAGCCACTATTCTTGGCTAATTTCTCCTCTGCACCCTCGACGTACCCGTCCTCTCCGATCTGGGGGATGTGAAACCAGCCGCTGATGGCCATGCGGACTCTACCACCCTCCTTTCCCAGCTGCTTCTTGGTTTCGGCGTGGTATACTTCCTCAACGTCGTGGAAGCTCTCGCCAGGCTGGACGGCGAAGAAACTCAGTTGGTTCCAGGCGGGCGGTATTATCTTAGAAACATCTGGCGCAGGTGTTCGCGCAACCTCCCCATCCTTTCCTTTGATTGTACGCACGGGAAACAATCTCAATGCGCCACCCCATTCAGCCTTCCAAGGGATGTCGGGGTCGGTTAAGTAGAGAATGTAGCTGACTTTGCGGCTACCGATGACGTCGTCGTGGCATAGGAGATAGCACCCCGGGGTATACACGTTAATAGCCATGTCCGTTTTCCTACCGCTCAGGGGGCCGCATCCAGTGATATGGGCAACATAGTCTCGGAAAGCCTGGGAGTACATCGCATCTCTAAGAGTTAGCAAGGATGGTAGCTTTGCTAGAGCCTCATCATCCAAGCCGTCGAGATTTGCAAGATCGCCTGATTGGTGAATCTTGTAGATGTCAGTCTCCTTAGGCGTAAAGGATACATTGTTCTTGATCTCCTCGCGGACGGCTCGTAGTAGGGTGTCGTCGATCAATTCGTGGATGACGCTATGCTTGTAAGGCGTGGATTTTGCATAGCCTGTTGTATATTTGTCAAGGACATCTTTGTCAAAGAGCCCTTTCCTAAACCTCTTTTTGGCATCCTCATCACCCAATGCTATGGTGGTGGTCAATGTTTGTGTCGCAAAAATTTCTAGCAGAATCGTACGATAGGCGATCGCGATCTGTTAGGTAAACGGTAGACAGCTTACAAGTCTTGGACTTTTTCTTGTGAGGTTTGTGGCCCTCAGCTTGGGAGTGAGCTTTGCGCTTCATATTGGGCTGACAAGAAGATAGGTGCTACAGGATTATAGAAGCTAATTGTAAGTTGAAGAGGTTGGAAAAGTTGGAAAAGCTCCTGAAAGTTGTAGAAAATATGTACGAAAAATCGTAGCTTCCTACTTTATCGACTGACAATCGTCCTAGTCTCTCACTTTTAACGCTTTTAACGAGGAAAGCAGCGGCAGAAAAAAAGAAAAATGGTCCACGCTAACCCGCACTTTCGAAAGCTTCATGGATGGTAGCCCTAGGAAGCTGGTATGATCTTCACCGCCCGACCCACCATCTTAAATCGACAAAGTGGAAAGTGGATACTTTCTACCGGGTAGCTTGATTGAATTGGTGCCCCTCTTTCTCTACCTTCTATCTTTTCCCTTAGCCTTCGTCGATTCCTATTCGTAACCTTCCCGCTCTCACACTCTGCCTCTTGCTTCTTTACCGCTATGGCTGCTACATCTCCTACATTTACTTTATTCAATGCCATCCAGCTCCAATGAACCAACATTTCCAACGCCAAAATAGTTAGTATAATCTGACTGCATGATGGTTGAAGCGCCCATCCGTTCCGACTCGCAGGATTCTCATTCCCTTGGTTTTACTGGACGCATTCAGAAGCCATGTATAGCCAAGTATATATAGATCATGCACTATGCATAACCGACACCATCACTCACTTCGATGGCCTCTATAGTGGAACCGTATTGGCGGTTAACCCCTAAAGTCCGGCAATTATTATAATCGGAGTAATAAGTTGGCATTATATCGCCCTGGTCTCCCACTGGACGACATCTATCGATGCCGTGTGTATTCAGTGGAACGGGCTAAGTCTAGGTGCACCTAGACTGACGGTTCTACGTAATTTTCAGTGTTGAGTTCCATCAGGGCACCATCCATGACCCTATATATATGGAAGTCACCAATAAGAATGAGAATTGAGCATACAATTCTCCTTCTAGAGATGACCCTGACATCTCTAAGAAAACCGGGTCAGTTTTCGCTATAGAACGAAGCTATACTTCTCTCAACATCACCTAGCTTTAACATTTGTATGGATGATTGCTATATTTTATTTGTTTGCTTACATCGTCGCCCCATGACACAGCGTCATTCCGTCGTCAATACCCTCCCCCTTTCTTCTCTTCTCCTTGCTAGAAATTCGCGATATACTCCCGTCCTTGCCGGGTCTTATGATCACCGCTTCCCGTGTTATCGTAACTAGTTAATGCTACACTGGCATTGTCTCCGTGCTTCGTGGTACCCCTTTAAGACACAATTATTGGAATCTGACGAATCTGAGTATGATTCTCATTTCCCTCTCCCATAAAACAGCTCAGCTATGATATACATTACTTTGTCGGTGGCTCCCTTAACTGTTCCGATGCTCGGAGTTGGCTTGCGTGATACATACGACACGCCACGCCCGTCCACTATTATCACAATTCCCCTCAATGCCAAAGTCGAGATATATCAGAATGCACTTCTAGGAGGGTATATGCTACGGTGGTTATCAGGACCTTAGATCCGGCGAGCCGGCCTCAAAAAAACGACAAGCACGCTTGGAATGGTTTTCCAGTGTAGTCGGATCCAGCGGACCTTTCAGTCCCTGAGAAGTGGCCGGCCCCTTGATATCATATCAAGGATAGGTAGGTTTTGGTGAGACACGGTGTTCACGAATTTGTACTGATTATTCAGAAAGCTTTTAGCAGCTTTCTGGAAGGTTGAACACTTTGGAAATATTAACCCCTGATCTTCATGTATCTGCATAGGAGATTTTCCTCCTACTTACCAGATTCTTTTATCATATTGCCACCCTTTTCAATGTTTGCCCCCGTTATCTCTAGTTAACGGTTCCTGGTACATGAGGGTATCCAGAAGTCAAGCTCGAGCTGGATACGAATACCCTCTGCGTATCTGGACATATCTCATAGTAGGAGGTATAAAAAAGCAAGTCTACAGCAATAGATATCCTGGTTCTCAACTAGTAGGGATGGAATTATTATAAGCCCCTATATTCTTCTATCTCCTTTTCCCATTACTCGGGTAAGCTGCCAGACTATTTTTATATTATTAAGTTTTCCAAGGTTGCTACATGTAGCATTGGACCTGCATTGGCCTCTCCCTTGCCTCACAGTTTCCTATCATATTCTTCCCCTTAGAGAGCGGCTATCAACGAAGCGCTAATCTAGATGTCTTGCCGCCGGGTTAGAACCATGCCTACGTTATATACCTGTGTTATACTATAGCATATTCTTCTATATGTTAAGAAAACATCAATTAACAGTACATTAAATATGCTTATGGCATTAGCATTGTTTGTAGTGTGGGATTAACTGGTAATACAGTGTAGATAAAGTAAAGATAATCAGTAGTGGGAACATCGCAGATGAGCAGCTGCGCGAACGACTTCGACCAGTCCCATTCTCTCGAAGCTAGACTACCCCCCAGATTCTCACTCAGAATATTTGTAAATATCTTCGAACCAACCAAGTTAGCAATTTGTAAGACCTGAAGAACCAGAGTGCAGATTATGTCTTCACTTAATATTATTGTGTTATGACGACCTCGCTAGAAAGGTATTGATTTGCCCGCATATAGTGGGCGATTCAGGGACGACGTAGCCTATAGAAGCAAGATAAAGTATTGGAGAACCTAGATTTGTTCGGAATAGGAATATGTTTCTGCAGCATACCCCCGCACCAGCGTCACTAGTTGGGTCCTAAGTTCGGTAACTTTAAGGTTCCAAGTTATTGGCTCAAGCAGGTTCACGATAGTTGATAATCTTGTCTTGTTTGTGTTGAGAGAGCTGAACGCGGAAGCAAAAGAGATAGAACTACTAAATTAAGGGGAAAAGGAGAGGAATGGCTAGTTTCGACGTCGAGGCCGCTAGGTCTAAGTTCCCGGCCTTCAAAGAGGACCAGGTGTTCCTGGATAACGCAGGCGGAAGTCAAGTCCTAGGGACCGTTGTCGATGCGTAAGTGGTAAAAAAATCCTTAGGTTGATAAAGTATCTTGGCTCTGACTTGAGCGACTTAGTATATCGGACTACTTAATCAAGAGCAATGTCCAATTTGGAGGGGGTTATAAGACGAGCAAGGCATCTAGCTCCCGATACGATGACGGCATTACCGCCGGAGCGAAGTTCCTGAATGCCCAGAAGGATGAGATAGGTGAGTTTACTTCCGTTGAATAGAAGTAGGAGGTTCACTTATATCCTATAGCGTATGGTACCTCTGCCACACAGCTCCTCCGCAACTTATCGTTCACCTTCCAATTCCAAGAAGGGGACGAGATCGTGGTGTCCGCGATCGACCATGAAGCCAATATCGCGCCATGGAAAAACCTCGCGGAGAGGTTGAAGCTCACCATCAAATGGTGGATTCCTCAGGAGGGCTCGACAAACCCAAGACTGCTCCCTGAAGACCTCAAGGGTCTACTGTCCCCTAAGACACGATTGGTGACGTGTACGCACGCTAGCAACATTCTAGGAACGATACACGACGTCAAGGCCATTGCGGAAGTCGTCCATACTATCCCAAATGCCCTCCTCTGCGTTGACGGGGTGTCCTTTGCGCCTCACAGGCCGGTCGATGTCAAGGATTTAGGGGTAGACTTCTATGTCTTGTCATGGTATAAGATATTCGGTCCACACGTCGCCATGCTATACGGCAGCCGTAGGGCGCAGGAGCAGATGCACACTCTTGGGCATTTCTTCAACCCGAGTGTGACACTTGAGAATAAGATTACTCTCGGTGAGTATGGAGATTATAGGGGAATAATTACGAGTGCTAATAGAAGCCAGGAAGTTGTTGCTACGAGCTAGTCCAATCCATCCCAGCAGTCCTAGAATACCTCGGCCCCCCTCAAGCCGGATCATGGGGTGGCCTACACGCGCACGAGACGCAGCTACAGACGACTTTGCTCGAGTACCTAAATTCCAAACCCAACATCACCATATACGGCGAGACGAGCGCGGACGAGAAGCTCCGGCTCCCTACGGTCAGTTTCAAGGTAGACGGTGTGGATTCGAAAGAGCTTGTCGAGACGCTTGAGCGGACTACGAACTTCGGCTTCCGCTGGGGAGCCTTTTACTCGAACTATTTGGTATACGAGTACTTTAAGCTAGATTCAAGCGGTATCGTAAGGGTTAGCATGGCTCACTATAATACCCGTAAGTCCTGTTATCCAACCTTTCAGATGCTCAGCCGTCTAACAATATTCTGTAGTGGAGGAAGTTAAGGGGCTTATCGCAGCGATTGATAGCGTGATATCGACTAAGGCTTGAATATAGAGGTGCGATCGTACTTGAGCATGTTCGGGATTTTGACGATATAGATAGCAATATATCGGCTTCCTGGCCAAATGATTCGTAGTAACGAAATGTGTATATTCGTCTCATTCATGTACATCATGCTACCTGATTGCACGCTCCCAACTCGCCGTACTCCCAAGAAACCTCTATTTATAGCTTCCCTGATCTCGTGTCAACGGCTGTTCTTAGTAAGGAGATGACTTCTGCGGGGTCCTTAGCCCCAAACACGGCGCTTCCGGCAACGATAACATTGGCGCCCGCGTCGGCCGCCTGGTCGATGGTACCGGGGCCGAGGCCACCGTCGACCTCGATGTTTAGTTCCGGGTACTTCTGTCGTAGCGCTTGCACCTTTGGTAGTTCCGATGCCATAAACTTCTGTCCGCCGAAGCCGGGCTCGACCGTCATAATAAGAACCATCTATCCATCGTTAGCTATTTACCCAAGCATTTCCCTTATACTTTTGTCCTTAAGTTGTAAGACATATAAAATGCATATATAGAAAATGATATGTAGGGAACATGAAAAAGATAAAACGCACATCCGGCCGCTCCTTCGGCTCCGGGTTCTCGAGTATCTCATTCAGCACATCAACACTCGTAGCAGGCTTAAGCGCGATGCCAGCCAACAGGCCTTGGTCGTGTATGTAGCGGATGAGGTCCTTCGGGCTCGTCTTCGCGTCGGACTTGGCCTCGGGGCTCTCGGCCGCACTCGAGAAGGCGGCCTCGTAGTGGAAGCAGTATAGGTCGCATCCCGCGTTCTTGAACTCCTTGACCCATTTCTTCGGCTGTTGGTACCCGTTACCGGACGGGGTTTATCATTAGCCCATTGTCTCTTTTGCGAAAGCCCCTCTTTGTCGGAATATTTTTAGTTGGGATTGGACTGGGGAAGTGTAATAGTGCATATATATACCTCGGCGATCATCATGTGGCAGTCGAACGTCCCGCGTCCGTAGCTTGTGTCGGGCTTGTCGACGTGCTTCCGGATCTTGGCCACGACCGGCGCGCCGAAGGTGATGTTGGGTACGAAGTGACCGTCCCTGCGATTGACCTCCGCTTAGTCTTTGTAATTTCATGAAAGTCATTTCTCAACTTAAGCTCCGGAGATGCGTACATAATATCTACGTGCAGCCAGTCAGCACCTTGGTCCATCGTCCTCTCGCAGTCGGCGCCTAGTTGCGCGAAGTCTGCCGACAGGATCGAAGGCGCTATGATCGCCTTTGGCGCCATGATTTCGGTCTACCGTGAATGACAATGGAATTAAGGGTCTATTGTGCGAATTGAAGGTGGCCTTGGAGGTAAATTGCGGGAATTTTCTAGTGGTATATATTTATCAGGATATGCTCAGTGAGACATTCAATCGGTCCTAAACAGACGTCACTGAAGAAATATGGCGGGGCATCGCGGAGTGCTGAATGGTGGGGGGTTAAGGGTGGGGTAGACCCCTCATCCCCTAATTTTTCCCCTATTACGTACCTAGTAGAGGGAGGAAAGTCTACATTTCATCACAGTCATATGATAGATTTATTTCAGCATCACAAGTTTTGGAACATAGGTAGTCAAGTAATAAAAAGTGAGAAACAGTAATCTCTATTATGAATGTTTCTTTTTAGCCTCCAGTGTCACAATATTGTCCTCAAAACAACAACCAGTGAACTACTAGACTAAGCCTCCCTGAGTCACCCCTTCTCAAGCATTTAAGCTTAATCCTCCTCAGCAACAGTCTCAGGAATATCCTCCTCCTCGGCATCTTCGTCGAAGCTGCCAGCAGGCACTTCGTATAGACGGAGGATCGACTTGTTGGGGTCCTTCACGAGCACGAACTTGCCATCTTCGCGCTTAAGGCACATGTCAGCAATAGTGCGGACGATACCCCAGCCGTTGGAGAGTGACAAGTTCATCTGGTTAGCGAAATCCTTAGGCTTCCAGCCAATAACTCCCAGGATGATGTGCTTGTCGTTGGTCTTCGGGTTGGCACGGGAAACGAAACTAGAAATCAAGTTAGCAACGTATGATTAACTATATGGGAATAGACCGAGAACGTACCCAAGCTTCATGACATCAGCCTTGGAAAGGATGGCTTGCACTGTCCATCGGGCAAGCTTAACACTATTGTTCTTCATCTCCGTAGCGACAACTGCACCACGCTGACTGACGAGCTTGGTTCTCCAGTCCAAAGCACCACCGCTACCTTGTGCCTTGTTGTCGAATTCGTTCAGAGCCTTTACGGTCACGAACTGGTCTTCGCCACTTATGGCGTTCTTCTGTACGGCATCCAACTCGGTTCGGACAATTAGGTACATCGGGTCCTCTTCGCTGGTCGAAAGATCGAATCTGCGGTACTTGTATGCCTTGCTTGCAGGGGGCTCAGTCTCCTCCGAGGCATTGTAGAATGGGTTGGCGTGAGTCATCTCAACCTTGTTCGATGCGTTATCCAGAACAACCTGGTTGGCAAAGTTATGGTTGATGTAAGTAGCCTCCTCCGCAAGAGCTCCAGGTTGGTTAACTCCATCCTTGTTACCATCGGAGGACTCCAATGGCGCATCCGCGGCGTTCTCGTTCACCGTCACCATATCAAGCGCAGCACTATCACGCTTGTCAAGGAAAATCTTGTTGCCTTGCTTGGCAATGACGATATCCCACGGGTAGACTGAGCGTGTAGAGCACATGAGCATGGACAGGATGCTGTCGGTGGCGAAGATAGTGGCCTCGTCCTTGTCGGCAAGGTCCTGAATGACGGGGTCCGAAGAGGTTGTGACGTTGTAGGCGGCGCGATCCAAAGGTATAAGTCTCCTCTCGGCTGTCTTGACGGGCTGCTTATCGAAGGATCGGTCATAGTAGTATAGGAATCCGTAGCTGTCAATGTCCTCACCCTCGTCGGCATCCAGGTTCAACTTAGCGAGTCTGTTGAAATCAATCTCCTCCAACAAATGCCAATCAGACTTGATGTTGATGGACGCGTCTCGGTTTCGGGTCGGCTTATCGTAATCCTTCCATCCGAAGCGGCGTCCACGAGGTGCGTTAGAACGTCCACCGCGGCTATCGTATCCATAGCCTTGCTGACCACCGCGCCCAGGACGCTGAGGTTGAGCACGGCCACCTCTAGTGTCCTGACGAGCACCTCGCTGTCCACGACCGCGCGTGAAAACGGCTCCTCGACCATATCGGGTCTTGGTAGGCTCTCGGCTGACGACGGAGAATGTGTTTTCGTCTTCGGCAACGGGTGCGGTAAAGAGGGCGGCACTGCCAGCTCCGTAAATTTGCTGGTCTGTGTAAATTTGAATATTAGCATCGAGTTTGTCATTTTCTTGACTAGGATTCGGTTTGCATACCCCTAAAATTGCGATTATACTGCTGTCGTCCACCACGGCCGTCGCGACCGTCCTTGCTGTCTGCGGTCCAGTCGGCCATGCGACCTAACTTGTCGCCTTTCGAAAAGGGAGCATAGGGGACACCATTCAGAGTAGTGTCGGTTACGGGAGGAGGGCCCCATCCATCGCCCTCAGGCAAGGCCGAGATGAGGTCGGCCAAAGAAACAGGCGCCATATTGAATAATTTCCAGAACAAACAAAATCAATATTTGCTCGTAGAGTCTACTCGTATTCCGAAATAATGTGGGATTGTTGCAAATTGTTGCGACGTTGATTTTATGTAAGTTTGGAGTGCGCTGAAATTTTAGTCGAGGGCGAATATTTTACTGGGATTTCAGAGAGTTTGGTGGGGTGTGGGGCAGTCGCAATCCAGCGCCCAGGCACCTACCTCGACATTTGATCAAGCACACCAGGTACGTGCGAATAAGGTTAATTCACTGTATTTAGACTGTATTTAGAGTTTACAAGCCTAGAAGTCTTTGTGAAGCTATTCCCCTTTCTCTATTGCTCTCACAACGTTGAAGTCAATGCTTAAGATTTATTGTTCATTTCAGGCTCATGCGTTTGAATGAAATACAGCTATCAGTTCAAGATGTCAATCAAGGTTTGTGAAGAGAGCAGATGGTAGACGATATAAAATAATCCTACTTTCGTTTGAATTGCCTGTGCTACTCGGGGTAGAGTAAGAAGAGCTGAGCTGAAACATGGCAAACTTCGTCTAAGCTGAAAAGCTGAATGATAAGATACCAAAGTCGCTCAATCAACGCTAACGAGACATGATTTAAATTGCCATATGTAATTGTAATACATACTTCTAAATAATCTAACACCTGCTAGTCGTACCCCATCATCGTAACCATCATCACTATCGTCATCATCGCCATTGATACATCCCCGTCGTAATTGTCACACTAACTGTATAATATAAGGTACTAATAGACAAGACACCAAACGTTACCTAAAAGGCCACACCCATGGTCATCTCCACGTCCATCTCCGGTTGCTTCGAGGAAAAGACCGCGTTGAGGGCGTCCCTAACCTCGAACTCCTCCATCACAGCTCCGAAACTAGGCAACGATTAGCATACATGCATGGATGACTTCATAGGCAGGGAAGGGGTCGCGAGAGATACGTACCCGTAGCAGCGGACTTTCCCCTTGAGATCGTCGATCAACCTCTCGAAGTCCTCGCTCTTGAGGTCGGCGAGTCTCGGGTGCGCGAGGACCATGCCCCAGGCCATGACGGGGGTGATCTCGCCGTCGAGGTCGAGCTTCTTGCTGAGGTCGAGGAGGGTGGCGAGGTCGGCCTTGGACAGCTCCCAGGTCTGCTGGCTGGACTGGTGGTTGAGGGCGGGGTCGCAGACCTTGTCGGCGTGGGTATGCGCGTACCCGAACGGGATCTCGTCGCTCAGCTCGGGAAAGGGTTCCGGCGGGCAGGAGGCCATGAGCGCGTGGCCGCAGGCCTCGCCGCTCGTGTCCTGCGCCCGCTCGAGCAGCCACGGCATGTGCTCCATGCACGGTCTCTCCAGCCTATACACGCCCGTCAGCCGAGCTATTATTAGCTTTTCCCACGCTCTTTGTGCCACGTCCGTGAAATTTACATTTTCGTGTGTGTGTAATAATCAATATGTGCGGTGAACCTGTTTTTTTTCTATTCTGATCTTTTTTTTTTCTTCTCTCGCTCTCTCACTGGGTCTTCTAGTGCGATCATGGAAGAAAAACAGGACACTTCACTGCGGGGGAGGTGATATGTACGCCTTCGAGGGGTCATCGGGGTTATCGTACGTTAAGACGAAATCTATCCCAGCCTGTTCGTAATCCACTCGACTCTGCTGACCGGGTTGCTGCTGGTGTTGGTGCTGGTGCGGATGCTGCCGCTGCTGGCCTTGGGACGACACGGACATGGAGGGGGGGCTCGACATCGACGTCAGAGGCGGCGTGTACGCAGTGTGGGAACTCCCCGGCGCATAGCTGCCCGAGATGCTACCGCTGGACGTGTACCCAGGGCTCAGCCCGCTGCCGACGTCGTCCATGCCTGCTCCCGGCGACCCGAGCGAGATGCCGTTCTGTCGCAGCAGCGTCTTCAGCTGCCTGTTCTCCTCGGCTAGCTTATCCTTGTCTTGTGACACGTTGCTATATATTTCCTTCAACCGCAACACCTCGTCTTCGAGCGCCTTTATATACAGCTCCTTGCGTTCTCGGTGCGTCCTGCCAATCGAAGGTCAGAACGTGCACTTGGGGACCCGGACTTTTGGCTAAGACCGGAATATCAAGATATTAAGATACGAATACTATACCTTTGCGCTTGGCGGTTCAACTCTTGGCGTCGTGTCAATGCGGGCTTGCTGTCGGGTTTCGGACCTCGTCGCTTGGGCGGGTTCCCATCGCGGGTCGTCTTCTTGTCGTTTAACGATTTGAGAAAGTTGAGGTTGAGCGACGACAGCGGTCCTGACTTGTCGGGCTGGCCGACGTTGGCGGAGTTCTGGGGCGATGAGGAAGACGACATCGATACGTGCTCGTATAGCGAACCGAGAGAAGGCTTATGATCGGATGGAGAGTAATGCGTCGGAGGCGACGGATAGCCGGCTGCGGGCCCTGGGTCAGTCATTCTAGCCATGATTTTCACATTGGGGCGAAACTCGACGGCGAAGTGCGCGATCCGAGATCTGGGGATTGATGGGGGGTATCTAATACGGGCTGTAGGTCCCAAATTGATGGGAGACGCATTCATATATGTGCCTCGCGAAGCGGGGTGAGAATGTTACATACATACTTAAGAATAGATGAATCGCCTCCCACACCTTTCGATTCAGCCTTGAACGACCCTGGAAGCGGTATCTATTTCAAAATTTGTGAAAGAAAAAAATTCGCTTCGAGCGACGGACGGCTCCTTTAAGTTGTCACTATGCAGGACTTTCTATGAGATGTAATTTGCGCCGCGTGGTCGAAAGTAATATATGATGGTGAGTATGAAACGGGATTCCCTCAAAACCCGTTATGAGAGTTATGCTGCTTGAGATGATGCGTTCTCTGGTTCAATGGTGGAAGGTCGATCATCTTGGGGGGCGTAGTAGATGTACATACATACAATCTAGGTCATAGGCCATAGGTCTTCTCGGCTCGGATAGGTGGGAGGATACGTAGGTGAAGGATAAGCCCCACGAGTTTGGATAAGATGGTGGGTATTTTTTTCACGATAGGTTCCTCCTTAACAGACCCATGGTTTAGACAGGGCCTACGTTGCAGCGGATGTCGTGATGGGCTGATATGCGAATACATCGGCAAAGCTAAGCCCTGGAGAGCATTCTTCAATAACACTGGTGGAACGGGTTTTGGGACATTAGAAGACATTAGAACAGAACAGCACAGCCTCCCACGTCTCAAGTCCCAAGTCCCAACCTTTGCCTACTGTTGGGCAATTGCCGTACAATCTCGTGGCTTTCTAAAGAATTATTAAGAAGCTTAATCTTTTAACCTTGGGGCCTATTATTCTTGGATATGTTATGCATGTAGCCTAGATTTCCTAGATAAGTTGCGTGCTCTCTTCTCCAATGAGTATGCTGTATGCTTACCATTGTGAGATTAAACTCGACAATTTTGATTGCGTTGTATCCTTAAGCCCAATCGTAACCTTGACGTTTTAGGCGTGCATCAGCGTGGTACATAGTAAGACAACGAGCAGCCACTCAGCACTGCCATTTTTTAAGAAGGTCAACGGCGGTGGGAAGTATAATGTGCCAGTATTCCTATACAAATATATCTACATCTACATCTTGTCAAAACCCGACCGTCTTCTTTGGCTGATTCAGCAACAGCTGATAAATGTCATCAACTCGTTTGCCAATCCATTGATTTTCCTTGGCAATGTCAATGTATGAGCTTGGAAACTGGAAACAGATGTTTACTCGGATATAACACCGACGAGCACATCCAGACAAGCCTTTCCCCAACAATGGACCGTACATAGTAATATGTATGCACGAAGCACGCGAATAGGGTAGGTAGCTTCAACCCCGGATGATCACGGAAAGCTTCCTTTTGGGAACTAGAGGACCCAGATCAATTGTAGCATTACCTAGACGAGTAACTCTAAGTCGTCTTTGCTTTTTGTTATAATAGTCATGATATATCAGACAGTCAGGGTAGGAGTTTCGTGATCTCGATAGTTGTTGAGTTGGACTCAAGCATAGAGATCTCGAAGTCCGTGAACTAGTTCAGGAGAAGGATAGGCATGCCTTTCAAGGTCTCCTGACCGCCAATCCATTATGGAAGGCGAGGGTCGAGGAATGAAGCGGAGGTTACATTTTGTCTACCTGTAGCGATCTTGAATGTAGATCAGGCAGTACTTGGCTGCTTGGTAGCTCTACTGCATAGAGGTATGCAAGCTCGGTCCCCTCTTCCAGTTTCCCCCTACGTACAGTTGAACTTTACCCGTAAAGTGCCCAGGTTGGTGTCTTAGCTAACCACTAGCTAGACCCTCGCGAAGCGCTCTGGAATGTCGCATTGTTAAACTGAATCGCGTAGCGGATCCAATAACGTTGACGTAACGACGCAACTTAATAAACACCAACCCCGGAACGGGCCGTTTGATACTGATTCTTGCATCGCGGCATCTTCATGGTAAATCCCTACGGCAGCGCCAGTTATTAATATCTGTAATGTGTATGTTTGTTTGTTTTGCTTTTCTGACCCGAGTGATATCATCGATGCCACTTTACCCGATCGTCGGTCTGATCTCCCAAGGACCCAAGCGCTAAGCCGAGACCCGAACCTGAAACTACGGGGCTGCCACAAGTTGACCGAGCTGCCGAATATCCTGTGGCCGGAATTGTTTCTTAACTTTAAAGCTTGACGGAAGACCGACTTTTATTTGTTTTCGGTCCGTCACCTATTATAAGTCGGACTTCGTCATCGTTCCCCTCCATAATCCCGACATCCCTGCAGAGCCCTGGATGGCTCTGTTAGCGAGTATTGCTGCCAATCTGAGGGGCGCAGTGTTAGTAGCCCCTTGGGTAGCTCACCTGGCGGTGTGCGATCTCGCGCTATCGCTCCTGCTGCCAGTGAAGATATTCGCGCCGGATCTCGTCTATCACCTTTCTTCCCGCATCGCGTATTCCGTCTGGAAGTGGATCCAGGTCATATTCGAGCGTTGCAATGGCGCAAAGATCACGTTTTCAGGGGACCGTTTGCCGACGGGGGAGTCGGCTGTTGTCATCTCGAATCATGTTACGTGGGCCGACTTTTACATGATCCAGGCCTGCGCCCTGCGCTCGGGTATGCTGGGCCAGTGCCGATGGTTTGCGAAGATCCAGCTCAGATGGGTTCCTTTCCTCGGCTGGGGTCTATGGGCGATGGGTATGCCAATGGTCTCCAGGAATTGGATGAGAGATCAACGTGAGCTTCAACGCGTCTTTGGTGGGGTCGTGCAGAGGAAGTGGCCAATGTGTAAGTGTCCGTTCGATTATTGTAAATATTAACACCGAATTCAGTAGGAGGTAACTATGTCGCTAACACCATGTTCATCTGCAGGGCTGATAAGTTTCAGCGAGGCTACACGATTTACACCAAAGAAGTATGAAGAGTCTAGACTCTGGTGCAACAAGAATGACCGTCCGCAGCCCTTGCATTTGTTATACCCTCGTACTAAGGGGTTTGTGACTACTGTGCAGCAGCTGAGAAAGGCACCTCACGTGAAGGCCGTGTATGATTTCACCATCGCGTATCAGCATCAGGGTAAATTCCACGTAGCCCCAAATATGTGGGAGACTTTGAAGCTTCCGGATCTGAGCGGTTCCCGCGGATACAGATTTCATATCCATACTAGGCGGTTTCCTATGGAGGAGCTCCCCTCGACAGACGATGAGTTGGCGAAGTGGCTAGAGTTGCGATGGATCGAGAAAGGAGAATGGCTCGATGCTATCAAAACTGAATGGGCTGCAAAGTAGCTTGCTCGTCATGGGATGGATGTACATAACATGTGAGATTAACGCCAGTTTCTAAGACATAGATCGATCTCTTTACGTTGAAGTAGTGACTCGGGAGTGACGCTTTGATATGAGAATCCTAGAAGTGCTAGAGCCGCATTGCATGAGCTAACGGTGTATTCATAGTCGGTCTTGGTACAGCTAACCAATTATCCGCGGCATATGACTTTTATAATATGCACATAGCTCGGAAGACGTTTTGCCTAATTACTTGCGTCACGAGTATGTTAGATGATATTGCATGCGGTTCATGCTGCAAGGAGTTATCGTACATTCGCCGGGCATCTCAAGTTGATCGTTTCCATGGATGCACAATGGCCGTGACAGAAGTCGTGGGCTGATGAAACTAGTTCATCCAGAGTCTAGACCGTCTCCTTTGTCATGTGTCGTAGATGCATCAGTATCCTGGACCACTCCTCGTAACTGGAGACAGGTTTATGGGAATCAAGGGAAAACTACTCTTGAACTGGGAACACATTACGGAGTATTGTTGTACTCTCTCTAACCTGATACAACATTGCGAACCCACCAAATTGTTCAAAGAACCAGATGTAGGAGTAAATCTACGATATCACAGACGTCTGTGTGAATTGGCAATGGTGATAGGTTTGACACTATTCGGTTAAAGCGATGTTGCGTAGCATCGGCTGCGAGACACGATCCTACCCACTGACTAGTATGCGTATAATGACCATCTTGAGGAACCTTCATAATCGAAAAAATCTATGTCAATTCGTCACGAAAATTATGAGATGACGGGTGGTGTAAGGTGGATTGGTATATGAGTTAGTCGTAGGAGACACTAACTAAATAGTCGTCGCCAATAATTGGGCAAAGCTGTGGTTTAAGGCGAGGTGATTGACATAAAGCACTATTAAAGAGGGTTGGCCCAAGAATGTCCTTGATAGGCCAGTATATGTGAACGTACATCCATGATACATACCTACCTACACATACAGACTAGTAGCTGTAGCTATTGCATTTGAGAGGGGGGCATGGGGAACTTCTAGGTATCCTGATGGTGGGCAATGAATAGCTCTGACGGTACTTGGTGGGGTGATGGCTGTGACGATGCTGTGGAATGGGATGTGGTTTCGGTGGTCCAAGATCGCTCCATATTACCGGTCGTTCCACATTCTTCTATTTCCTCCTTGTATCTCTCGAGGTAAATTTTCAAGGAAGACATTCACGATATACAGCTTCCTTCGCGCGAATCGTAGGATTTCGAAAGGCTCACATAATTAGAGGATCTCAAGCAGGATAGGCTATTGAAGCGTGTGTCTACACACCCATCAAAGCCACCTAGGTAATATCCCTAATTATATGTATGTCTTTCTTTTTAAGGAGGGGTAAAGGGGAGACGAGGCGGGGTGATCTCCATTACAGAACAGAAATAGGGGATATGGCCGGTACCTAAGTCAGTATAAAACATACATATACATATACGGGCAAAATATATGGATTCCGGGAATGAAGTGGAACTGTTTTGCCGATTTAGCATCCAACTGGAAGGCATGGAACCGTGATAATAGCGGGATGTTATGGATATCTATCGGCCGATGTCCCGTTATAACCACTTTGCAACGTAGACGCATACGCATACGCACCGGTACGCACCGGTACGCATCGTATTTACAAAAAGGGAGGATTATTACCACTAGTTTCCCCTCCCGATCGAGGAGAAGGTAGAGAAAGGTATGTTTGCTAATTCGGTTCCATTTCCCAAGACGAGATGACTGCATGAACAATGGTAATGAAGACGAAGCCATCGTTCTCTTGGGACGCAGCATTGACGTATACCCCCTTGGTGGGCGTTGTTTTTGTATGGTCCAAGAAGTAAACACTGGCCTAAGACTCGTCAAATTGGGATGGTTGTCCTGCAAGAGGATCACTGGACCCATGCTTTGGCGCTGTTCATTTGCTGACAGGGACGATTGACAACCAGCTAAAAAAACGTATGCTGTCGGAGTAAAGCAGCTGCTCCGCTGCATCCATGGATGGATTCCTTGAACACTAAAGACCCTGAAGAGCTAAGATCTTTTTGGTCCGTATTTGTGGTCTCGGCAGGTTGGAGAAGATCTAGTATCTCCTGTAAGAAGCAGAGGGTTAGAGTGTTAGAAGCTATCGTGACTTGTGAGTAATCGTTGGTCTTGATGTCACGATGCCAGTATCCGTTGTCGAACATAGTCGAATATCGTGGCTAAGCGAAAATATAAAACACACCGCAAGTATACCGAGTATAGGCATATGTACACGTCTGGCGCGGCTGGATGATCTGGACTTGTACTTGAACTTGAACTTGGGCTAGAAAAAGAATACCGTGGACATAGAAGCGAAAAAGAAAGGGGATAGAAGTTCCTTGGAATGTTTGTAAAACGCATCTCAAGGATGGACAAGGGTTGCTAGTCTTGCAAGTTCCAGCTAATCCAGCTAGTCTAACAGCTAACCAGTCTGCCAGTCTAGCTTAACTGGGATAAACTAGGTTTAGTGAGAGACCCTGTCCAAGGTCCCCGTTTCCAGGGACGGACAGGGAGGGATTTCCGCATGACTATGGCACTGAGTAGGTATGCACCTGCAAAAATGTACCATTGGTGTTGACAACGTCAAATGGCGCTAACAAAAACCTTAGTTAGGTACATACCTCTATGTAGCTACTAGGTATATTCAACGTTGGACAAGTATGGGCAATTATGCACCTCCAACCTGTTTAACTTGAATTGATAAGCCAACTTGATATCTATGTACATCAATTGATATACATATAGATATGTACATGGCAACTAGCTTGCATATAAACTTATGCTGGTAAGAAAAGGGCAAAACGCAGTAAGGGTTCAAGGAAAGAAAGGAACGATAGGATGTGCAGCCGGGTGGTCAAATGTAACTCCCTGCTCGTTCCCCCGCTCTGGGTCTACAAAATGGTATCCAGAAAAAAAGAGAAAAAGTTTAGGGACCTTGTCTGCTTGTATATGTGGTGGACCCATCGTGTCTGTGGCACGTCTAATGGCTCGGCTTAGTGAATGAGTAAATGTAAAGTACGTACCTACATAGGTACCTGGGTAGCCCTGTGTCAACTGCCCAATGGCATGTACCTAGGTAGTAGTTGACGCCGTACGGTAATGGATGTACATAGAAACCTTGAACTTTCCTTTGCTGACTCTTTCCTTTAATACGCGCCCGCCAAAAAGGGAAGAAAAGTCTAATGTTCAAACGACCCGCGCTGTAAAAGGTATATCCACTCCGACTCAAAATTGGGTGTTCCTTCAATTACCTAGTAACTTACTTGCCCTACGTCAGGCGTGGTCATTTCCTCATTTCGTACGGAAAGTTTTGTACATTGGTGATACCTACCTCAAGGCAGAGAGAAAAAAAAAGAAGAGAAAGTTCTTACCCTCGATTTTCTTCCGGTAGAACTTCTTGCTATTAATTCAATTTCTCTTCTTTTTTTACCTTTACTTTCCCTAACGGACCCCTCCGTAAGCCTCCGTCGATACCGCCCTTTGTCAACTGTCAACAAATACAACCGGATCGCGATAGTGCTCGAGCGTGTTGGTCGCTCTCGTGAGCAGAAAGAGGCTAGCCCTCGCCCTCAATCCTTCAAACGCTTCGAATCTCTTGCTAAATCGGGTGACCCGAGCAACTACGAACGTCACTCACAGTCATGTC
The DNA here is from genome assembly GCA_003314315.1 of Annulohypoxylon stygium. Taxonomy (NCBI): domain Eukaryota; kingdom Fungi; phylum Ascomycota; class Sordariomycetes; order Xylariales; family Hypoxylaceae; genus Annulohypoxylon; species Annulohypoxylon stygium. The sequence goes on from QLPL01000019.1 coordinate 665,705, forward strand.
TCGGGTTCTCGCGGGCTTCTGACTCTGGCTTCCTGCCAGATAACTTGGCTTTGCACAAGGTCCTTTTTTGACCAAGAACCAAATTTCGATATACGCCAGCTTCGTTGCTCCCGGGACGCGTTTGCGCCATAGCTAAACCACACACATAGCTTATTTTCGATCCGAATATATTCCTTACCCGATGCCATCCTCGCAATTGAGTACAGCGCCTGTCTCTTTTTCACAATGGATGAAGATACTAGCAGATTAGCCCCGCCGGCTGTTAGCTCGCTTCGTGCCCAGGCCATCGGCCGTTCGATGGAGAGGTCTTTAAGTGCTGATATCAGGGAAGAGCGTGAGGAGCTTCGTGAGGCCGCAGAGCAGACGTTGAATGTTATCGTCGACCTCAACCTCGATGGCACCATCCGGTGGGTCAGCCCCTCGTGGGCCGACGTCGTTGGCACACAACCGGACACCGTTGAGGGCACCGCGATTGCCGATTTAATAATTAGTGAAGAAAAGTCTGCGTTTGCTGAAGCTATTACTTCTATGAGAGAAGACGATTCGCGTAGCCAGTATATTCGTTTCACTGTTGCATTAGGGCCTTCGTCTAAGTTGCATCCCGCGGAAGATTGTAAGGAGGCTGAAGATGATGAGTCCGGTCCTGCCACTGTTGAGCTCGAGGCCCAAGGAATCATGGTCTATGACCGGACTACGGGGAATGAAAGTCACGTAAGAATTCCTTGTCTCCGTACGGAAAACGTTAAGCTCACTTCTCTAGACAATGTGGATGATACGACCGTGGATCGCACCTCGAGAGATTAAAATCGATCTTGCACCTTTGCTTGTAGACTCTCTCGGTTCGGGTGCTGAAGTCCTTGCTAGTTATCTTACTCAACTCGCCGAATCTGGGAACGAGGATCCTGCCACTCACCCACCCCCGCCCCCGGTTCTTTGTCGTATCTGCGAGCGCCAGATTCCGCCTTGGTGGTTTGAGAAACATACAGATTTATGCCTTCAAGAGCATCGAGCGGAAATGGATGTTCAAATGGCCCAAGAAAATTTAACTGAACATCGTCACGCTATCGTTAAAGTGTTAGATGCCTTAGAAGCACGCAAGAGCCGTGCTCTATCGGATATCCCCGTATCGCTTCCCGTCGCCGAGTATAAAGGTCTATCAATCGGTCCGTCTTCTAGTACATCTTCCCCCGGGGCCGCATCGCCGACTCCTTCGTCAAGAGATCGATCAACCCATTCTCGCTCTAGATCATTTGCTGTACGACGTCCCCAGGCTCGCATTGTTGAGCTACTTTTGGATCTTTGTGACACTGCAATCGAGATTAGCACCCCGGCAATCAAAGAATCTTCATCCCAAGGTACTGGCGAGTTCCGAACCCAGTCTCCACAATCGGAATCGCGTATATCTCAGGTGCTCCAATGGCAATCTCCTGGCTCAAACACCCTTGAACAAGAACAAGGACTTGCTTTATTGTGTACAGAGACCGAAAAAGTTGCTAAGGAGAAAGTCGAGGCTGTATTCCGCCATAGGAGAATCATCGAATACGCAGAGCGAATACGGATTGAGTTCACAGTGATTGTTGAAAATTGTATTGAAGATGCGATGCGCAAAGCAGCGCGAATTGCGGCTGGGCTAAGCGACTCAACCGAAGACGAAGAATGCGAAGAAGAGGAAGAAGAGGAAGAAGAGGAAGACGTTGAGGAAACTCCAGTGGTACAAGAAGAACCTATGTTCCCTGGTTCCTTCGATACACCCTCCACCTTGGCGGCCGCCCTCAAAAAGGTGGAACTGAGTGATACTGATGATAGAAAAGGCCCATCTTCAGTCATCGAGTCGACAAGGTCCAGTAGTCCGAGAGAATGTCCGACGCCAAAATCTCATCGCGAGGTACTAGGAACGACCGGCCAGTCTCGAGGTTCGCGTAGAGGGTCGACTTTACTTGAGCCTGATGCTGGAGACAGCGACGGTAGCGGCAGGTCTGCCTCCCTAGTGCGTCAACCACCTCGAACAGACTCGCCTATGTCTGAATTGAGTGATTTGCGACGTGCTACTAGCGCAAGGCAGCACCATAGGCGAAGCCTCATTCTTGCTGGCACGTCTTCGCCGCATCGTCAAGAATCCCCTTCTAGGGGTACCCAACCTTCGTCGCCGCTTCGGATCCACAAGCCTCGAAATCTTCAATATTCACAGGAAGGCGTTACTTCTCCCGAGGCGTCTCCTATGCTACCTAACAGTGAGTTTAGTTCGCCTGCTATAATTCCACATCATCGCCGTCAGTCCTCCGCGGCTTTGTCCGAGTTTCCAAACCGGCTAGCTACATCTCCACGCCTGAATGCCGTGAACCACGCGCCGATGCAACGTGCTGTTCCGCCATCCATTAAAGACTTTGAAATAATCAAGCCAATCAGTAAGGGTGCTTTCGGTAGCGTCTACTTGTCCAAGAAGAAGTCCACAGGCGAATACTTTGCTATCAAGGTCTTGAAGAAGGCTGATATGGTAGCTAAAAATCAAGTTACCAATGTAAAAGCTGAAAGAGCAATCATGATGTGGCAAGGAGAAAGCGAATTTGTCGCAAAGTTGTATTGGACATTTTCCAGCAAGGACTACTTATACCTTGTTATGGAATATCTAAACGGCGGCGACTGTGCTTCTTTGATTAAAGTCCTCGGCGGCCTACCAGAGGAATGGGTGAAAAAGTATCTCGGCGAGGTTATCCTCGGGGTAGAGCACCTGCACGATCGAGGCATAATCCACCGTGATCTGAAGCCCGACAACTTGCTCATCGACCAAAAAGGACATCTCAAATTGACTGACTTTGGGTTGTCACGTATGGGATTAATTGGGCGACAGAAGAGAGCGCTTGATAGTGGAACTGCTGAACCTACCCCAGATTTACTGAAGACTGGTCCTTTTGTTCGATCGACGTCTGTTGCATCATCTCGGTCGACATCTTTAGACTTTCATGGCAGCCATAACTCACCTTCTACTACACCCCAGATCACCCCCGATAATGGAGTTGGGCAACCATCGTATTTTAACCTATCACAAATTCACCCAGAACCACAACGCATCTCTGGCCAACGTAGCGACAGTGGTGGAAGCGAAACGTTAACACACATGATGGGAAACTTCTCTCTAAATGACCCTCAGCAGAGCCAGTCGAGTGTTCGATCTCCGCATGACGATGGGAGCGACGCCGGAAATGCTTCCCCCGACTTCCCGTCGCTCCAGCAGACGAATAGCCATAATAGCGAAGCACATAGGAGTACCCCGCCTCAATCGAGCATGATGCCTCCTCCCATGGCTCTATTTGACCCTGACGATACCAATCGTCGGTTTGTCGGTACGCCCGATTATCTCGCGCCTGAAACGATCAAGGGTGCAAGGCAAGATGAGACTAGCGATTGGTGGTCAGTTGGCTGCATTATGTTCGAGTTTCTATATGGCTATCCGCCTTTCCATGCGACGGAAGCGGAGCATGTATTTGAAAACATACTCGCTCGAAAGATCATGTGGCCTGATGAACCAGATGATGTTTCCCCGGAAGCGAAAGATCTTATTAATAGGCTGCTATGTATTGATCCTCGTCAGAGATTAGGTGCTAATCGCGAGGCAAAGTATGCTTCTGGTGGAGAAGAAATCAGAAACCACTCCTGGTTTGATGGTATTAACTGGGATACACTTCTACAAGACGACGCTCAATTCGTCCCACAGCCAGAAAACCCCGAGGATACAGAATACTTCGACACACGCGGCGCTACTTTGCAGTCCTTTACGGAAGAGATAGAAGACCAGGCAACTCCTCCTTCTGCCCCAACACCGGATTATGCCGACCGCCCACACGATGCCCTATCGCGTGTGCGTTCTCAAGTTCAGGTCAACCAGATCAAACGAGGTCTAATGCCATTGCACATACCTCCCCACATCCGAGATCTTAAGAGTCGGCGGCTTAGTGAGCCAGTGGCTTCGGATGATTTTGGAACATTCGCCTTCAAGAATCTTACAGTCCTCGATAAGGCTAATAAAGATGTAATCCAACAATTGAAGGCCCAGGCCATGGCAGCACATAGTAGATCTGGAACAAGCCCAGGAGGAAATAATCCAACATCTCCATCTCCGGCCCTTGAAGGAAGTCCAGTCATGGCCATACCAATACAACGCAACTTATCTAATGCAAAAGCATCGGCCTCCCAACGTCCTGCGTCGCCATCTACGTCTAGCCACGCCAATTCGTCCCCAAGCCGTGCCTCGCAACCATCTTCCCCACTTCTTGTTTCTTTTCACGCCGGTCAGGGCGCCGAAGGTCGCAGGAAAGCCTCGAGTAATTCGTCTAGTCTATCACAGCAATCTGGATCCGGTTCTTTGCAACCCGGGAGCTTTTTCGACGTACCACGCACTACCCCCAGTCTACAAAAGTCAGCAAGTTCTTCTGCTGCTGCCGCCGCCGCTGCCGTTGCGGCTGTATCCCCCGTGAAGGGCAAAGGTGCACCGCCACCACCTCTACCGCTTTCTCCACAGAAAACGGTAGGCACCCCTAGACAGGCAAGCGGATCCTCAACGCGGTCGCGCTCTCTGACTGTAGGTTCTCAAGAAGGTAGTCCCGTGGCTGCCGACCTTCTTGCACATCACCGCAATCGCCGAAGCCAGGTTTTCGACATGTCTCCTTCATCTTCAGATAATGAAGGCGAGAGGGCCAACGCTCTTCTTAAGGTACAACGGCGTCGACAATCCTCCCGCAGAATGTCGGCTATTAATCTTGATAGTCCATCATTCCGTTCTTTAGATGTCTTAATTTGCGAAGATCACCCAGTTTCGCGAATGGTTATGGAGAAATTACTCGAGAAACTTCGCTGTCGCACCATTTCTGCATCGACTGGTTCCGATGCGGTTCGATACGCCTTGAGTGAAATCAAGTTTGACATAATTTTCACCGAATTTAAATTGCCGGGAATTAGTGGATCTGACGTCGCCCGAATGGTCCGCGAGATGAAGAATGTGAACGCTCATACACCGATCGTCGCAATCACTGCTTATTTGAAAGAACTTCAAGCACCTCATTATTTCGACTCTCTGATCGAGAAGCCTATAAGCTCTTCTAAATTGATAGAGGTTCTTTCAAACCTTTGCCAGTGGAAGCCGCCTTCACCGGGCCAAGTCCAAACGCTACCTATCCCAAATCCCATTTCCACCATTTCCAGTGCCAAATTGAATGCCGCGCGCTTGGGAGATAGCCCTACATCAGGGTCATCAGGGTTCGCCCATCCTGGAAGTAGTAGTTTCAGAGGCTCGAGTAGGGAAGATTCTATTAGCTCCAGTTTTTTCGGTGACTCTGAATCTGCAACTACCGATGAGATACCTGTCGTAGTCAGTCGCAAAGCTACCGGCGAGTGGGGTGAGGAATCGGGTCTTGGTATTAGTAATGAAGAGGCTGTCGCGGGTACCGGGGGAGCCTCGAAGATACCCATCCCCCTCATTTCCCAGCAGTCGGCCCCAGCTCAAATAGAGCAGCCTAGGATGCCAGTTCCCCAACGATCTTTAGAGAAACTACGTTCGAGGCGTGAACACCTCGAAAAGCGGCGTGTTGAAGGCAACGACTCTGCGGATGATGAAGATGACGAGCTTGGCACGCATCGAGATCGTGGTTTTCGTGGCAAACAGCCAACTCCTAGTTCGAAACTTGGTATCGAGATGATGAGAGCAAACAGTCACGATAGTGTTGCTATCTCGTCTGATAGTACACCAGAACCTATAACCCAGGTGGTGACTCCCTCGAGGGAATCAGATGTTTCACCACTCTCAGGTGTCAGGTCGCCGCTCAAGAACTCTTTACAAACACCGCCGGAAGTTTCTCCAACATTTGGACCGACTACTAGCGGAGAAGGCTTGGACAAGACACCAAAATCAGCAACTACTGAGCAAGATGAGGAAGCAATTGAAGAGCCAACACCACGACCGCCGATGAAATCTACTGAAACTTCTCTCCGGATCCATCAAAATTGATGCGCTGTCTCAACACGTACATATTAGAAACGGCTCAACGTTTCTATTACATTACTGTCTTTCTTATAAGTGTTATCCACAGCAGGGCGTTTTACGGATGGGCGTGCCGTGTATGCATTCCATTTTTTTCTTTTGTCGGAGAACCGATAGCAACGGAGTTTGGTAATTCTCAAAGGAATGAGACTCGTTGGCGGCTAAAGATGCCCCAGAAAGAAGCAGGGTGGATTAGTCGTCGCATTTACACCAATTTTGGGTTTTCTCGCATGCGTTGCATTGCTGCGCTCACTACTCGCGCACAACATCAAACTCCCATTCCCTTAGTTTTCCTCTGAACCTCCCCACCCGGTCGAACGGGCAACGCTTTAAATCATGTATCAGTAGGTCGGGAGAAGGGGTGAGTCCATGGCTAAACCAGAAGAATTTGGACCTGGATTTTTTTTCTTCTTTCATGTGGCTTTTGTTTGTTACGATTTTACGGAATTTGCAAGAGTACTGGCCAGACATTCCGAATAGGTAGCTGTCTGTAGCTTTTCCTTGCAGATTAAAATGACGAGATGGACGAATATAAAAAAAAATTCGTAGATTGGATTCTTATGACCGATAAGATGCGTGTCTGCCCATATGTGCGTGTGTGATTCGTTTTCAGCGTATTTGCAGAATGAAATTATATGAATTCGGGTGGAAATATTGGGCCACGAGACTTGGTCACGCATTTGAATAGTGGGATGGCAAATACAGAAATCAACATAATTCTTGAGGTCTATGGTTATCGTGGCATCTAAGACTCGTGTAGGTATTTCATCATTAATCCCGATTACGTAATCGTATAGAGTATGTAGGTAGGTAGCTCAGAAACTGTTTGAATTTACGTAGGTGGGTGGGTGGGTATGTTGAGAATAGCCTTTCTGATTTTTATACTTTTATTTTGTGAGTTTTTTATGTTCTGTAGATTTCCCCATTTGACCTATATATACACACAGTAAATAATGCAACGTTCGCCGAGAACACCGATGCCGATGATTCATTCACGTTTCTTCGTATTCCACCGCCCCCCCAGATTACCACTAGACGTTTCCCTCGTTCCGCATTCATCTCTTCGTAATATGCCTTAATCGGTCGTAGGTTTAGACGTTTTCTCCGTCAGAGTGCGAGGCCAAGGGAATAAGACGGGTCGAGTTGGAGGGTCTGCGAAAATATCGAGCTCGTCAAGACACAGTCCGTTTAACCAACGCTTGGTGTAGAGTTTCGGGAGCGGGGATGATGGGACCTCGGATGCATCCTCTTTCGGCCATTTAACCTCAACTTCTAGCGACACATGCCTCTCGATGCCCACCATGGACATGTGCTTGACGGGCCGCAAAGACGTGAAAGCGTAAGTTTCCACAGTCTCGTCCTCCCAGTCGTCTTTGCCATCACCCACGAAGACCGCAGTGCAAGGGGTCTTATCCGTTCCGTACCTAGGATGTACCAGACGTCCTAACCGAAGAGTCTTGCCTTCTAAGAGAGCTTCCTCAATGTAGTCGGTCATCAGTATGTGCCATTGCCAACGACGGCTGGGCTTTTTGCTGCGATATGGGGAGGCGGGGCCGCGGAGCCAACTCAAAAGACCCACAGCCATTTCTGAGTAGGATTTCCCATACGCCCTGTATTCAAGGTCGGTCGCAAATCGCTCAAGAGGTGGCAAGGTAACATACTTTTCCAGCTTCATGGGCCTGCGGCGTATCACCTGACCCAGTTTCCAGAGGTGGCCAGTTGTTTCTGTGCCTTCCAAAGTTAATCTGGGGTCGATGAAGCGACAATTCTTTATGAAAGTAAGACGTTCGTCAACCGGAGGCTGGAAGCTGTTGAGAGATTGTTTGGATAAATATTCGTGGATGTTGTCATCGAGCGTTCCTTGGTCGGATTTGTTCGGGTCGTTCTCGATTATCTCGCCATTCAAAAGATACAAGGCAAGCATTGATAAGCTTAAACTGCTCTTGTCGCTATTAAGAGAATTTGTATCAAGACGAGTGCCATAGCCACAGCAGTTTGCCATTATGGCGAGGCGGTCGGATTCTTTTCCGATGTCACGCGAGACTATATCGGAGAGAATCGATGGGGACATAGAGCGCGATATCGACCCAAAACCAGGCGTATCTAACTCTTCCTCGAGTAGAATGTTGTACTTAGGAGCCGTCCTGAGTATCTTATCACATATATCTTTGTCTTTTGACCTCTTCCGATACATAAGGCAGAACTCCGTGGCCCGTGACCTGAAGTCAGCAGATTTGATCACGATTTCGCCTTCGACGGTGCCTAGAAGAGATCGCTCACGGTCATCTTTCATACCCTGTTTACGCATTTCCAAGTCAGGATGGTGAGGAATAAGGAGGTCCATACGGACAGAAGCTCGATAGTCTTCTTGAAACGGCCAGGCCCTTGTCCACCAGTAGTTAGATGTGATCTTGTTTAGAAGAGTCAGCACAGCTTCCTCATCTTCGGCGTCGATCTCGCCATCTATTAAGTTCGCGAGCAGATCGAGTTCTTCCTCAGTCTCGATCGTACATGTAAGGAGGGCAATTGGACATTCGCTAAGGCTATACACTAGATGCATGCTTTGGATTGCCTCCTCCTGTGCTGCCTCATTTTGCTGATCGATACATTCGCGATCAATCCAGATATTTTCGCAGCGCACGTGATTGGCGTAGTTGAGCACTCTCCTCCATACCACGTCCCTCACATCGCTTGGCAGCGCAGTCTCGCCAGCTCTACGTGGCTCGACGAAGTATTTTCCACAGTGCCCATCTCCAGCTTCTTTCTCTTCCTTTGAGGGGTCCCAGGTGTACGAGACAGCGATATAATCCCGTTCTGTGGAACTATTTACCACCGGATTGAGATACCGCCTTCCCAGCAGCTTCGGAGCGCGAGTGGTGACACTGCCATCAGCCACGCGCCTCCGCTTTCCGCTTGGCTCCTCGCTATTCTTAGCCAGGTAGAGGCACTCGAGAGACTTAAGCCAGTTCTCCCTGGTGACGGCTTGTTTTTGGATGTTTAGCACAGAAGAGATGATGGAAGATGCGTTTCGATCCCGGATTTGGCTGAGGGGCAATGAGGTGTCCTTGACGACTCCATACTCATCGGACATGCTTGGAAATTGTCCTAGCCAGCCAATCCCAAGATCAATTGCGTTGTGATGAGAATTAATGCATTCGTGGTTGTTGAGGTTAAAAAGTTGGAGAAAGGATTCTCAAGCTGTTGTTTGAAACAAAATATGCCATGGATGCTACTACCCTACTAATACCCTGTTTGACATGGCCTACTTAGTGGAGCTCGGACGCTAGAGAGTGGATAATAATACCGAATCTGCGCAACCCGCCATTTCAATTGCATTGAAACCCATAGTGTCCTGTATGTTGCTGTACGCAGTAGATATTTTTAAGTTTACGAGGGGTTGTTAGGTGACTTTGCCGGGGGTGCACCAACCGACCTCCGGTTGTTGTGGATGCCGTTGATTGGGTGCATCTTTCATTCTAGTGGACCATTGCAAACCCAGCTTACATAACCTTGGAAATCTTTTGTTGATCTGCCATGTGCTTCAATAGGTTCTTAGTCCGAGCGCTTACTAAACTCAATCACTCTAGCCAATGAGAAGATTTCAATTCCTGACATAAGTGGAATTCTCTTGCTGAATCAGCAGTGGGTTTCTTACATAATCTTTCTTAGATCGATCGGAGTTGTTTGCTTATATAAACTCATATTCCCACTACACAGTATGTACCAGACCATTCCCACCTATTATATAAACGAATGACCGAACTATCTAGTTGATGTTGGTTTGAGAAAAATATGAAAATCACAAGTCTTTTTTTCGTCTAATCGACAGACATCGTTCAACCAGTCTCACAATTTAGAATGACCATTGTCTCATCCAAATTTTTATCCACCCCTCGTGAACTGGCCCTAGATTCGCTAATGTCCGAGAGACGCGAACTGTCTCACGAGTATCGAAATGTGTTGGTTCGTAGCCTTCACTACACAGGCTATCGAAAAAGTCTAAAATCTTGACAGCCGGATTTCGAGCCACGTCCTCCTTCTTAGATCCGCTCTCTCGCAGCGCCCCAATCCAATCATCCCATGACACAGTATCGCATTGTGCGATAGTGCTCACCAACATCGCCCAGCTAGCGCGCTGCGGATTCACAGCGTGGTACACAGTGGCACCGGCTTTTGGAGTGTCTGGAGAATGGATCGCGAGCTCAACGATGATGTTGGCAAGCATGTCCACAGGAATCCAATCCACAGTCTTCATCCTACCTATGGAGGATGGAAGTTTGCCTAGGTATTTGGAGCTTGCGATCAAGCTTGGTAGCCATTCCTGTTTTGGCCAGATCCCACATTCTGAGACCGGGCCCGCCACCTGGCCGACGCGGCAGACGACGACGGGGATATCGGATTCCTTAGCCATGGCATCGAGCAGGCGTTCGGAGACAAACTTGGATTCCCCATAGCCCGTCTTAAGAGAAGTTTGCCAGTCTTCAAAGATCTGTTCGTCGATCATTCCTGTCCGTCCAGCGGCAGCACTGATGCTAGAAACGAAGAATAGCTGCGCACCAAAGCGAGAATGTGACGAGAAATCTACCAACCGCCTGACACCGCTGATCTGATTGGCGAAGGAGTCAATCGAAAGTTTGAAGTCAACCTGCTATGCATTGTGCATAATGTGAGTAACTTGGTCCAGGAGCTCCTTATATTCTTCGATCGGGAGTCCGAAATATGGTTTCGACCAGTCCGCATCTAAACACTGGACTGTATCCGGAAGTGGCTGGAGACCTTTGGACGATTGGGACTTCTGCTGGCGTTTCAGACTGTCGGGTCCACGATTGAGACAGTAGATTCGACGTATACGGGAATCCTTGTGCAATGTATGAAGTAAATATGAGCCAAGGGAGCCGGTAGTACCGGTTATTAAGAAGACAAGACTATTTGAAGGCTTTGGCTGTGCTTTCCTGCCGGAAATTGGCATATTCTCTGTGTGTAGCTTATAAAGTTTTTGCATCTTCTGTGTGTCGGTTTCTCCATTAGATGCAGTTGTTCTTCCTCAAGCCAGGGCCGAAATAACGGCCGTGAGAGCGGATATGCTAGAATTGGAGTACACATCCCTGGTGGCTAGGGACGGTGCCTTTCCGCGGAGGGAAAGATACTTATTGAGCTCCCTGGTTATGACTGTCACTTGTAAGGAATCGAGCCCTATTTCAAAGAGATCAGCATCAAGGGAAACAGAGTTGACATTAATCTCTGTAGATCCGGCGATGATATTCCTGACGATATCCTCTATGCTGCCCTCGTTGCTCGTAACAAGATTTCTGGACTCATCATGTAACTCTTTCGCTTGGTAGAGTGCATCAAGTTCTGGTGCATACATATCAATTGTCAGCTTCCGCTGCACGGTTCCTTTGCCTGCTCTAAGCATAGGCTTGTCTCGGGATGTGAATATAATCATGTTGCGATGGATACGTCCGTGTGAAGGGATCTCTTTGTTAGCAGCTTGGACCGATGGCCAAAGAACTGCCAAAAGCTCTTCTTTTTGAGTATCGCTTGTTAGGGGTTCGATAGCCTCGACAAGAAGGCTTGATTGGAATCGTCCAGCACCAGTTACGAGGGCCGTTTTCACCACGTCGTTTGCCCCAATGACATTCTCTACATCGACAGGATTCAGCTTCTCTCCAGTAGAAAAGACGATGATGTCGTCCGTTCGTCCCTTGTACAGCCAGAGATCCCTCTTAGTAGGATGATTCAAGAAGAGGTCATGCATAGGCCACTCGTTCAATTCGGGGAAAGTGCCGAATATCCCTTGGTATTTCTTAAGGGCGGGGTTTCGTACGATGACAAGTTCGTATAAGTCGCCGGAAAAGGGGCGGTATTCGCATCCTCCTGCTGGGCTGATGCGCATATAATTCACATCCTCCGGATCGCAAGTTTCAGTAGGTAAGAGGGCGCACTCAGTTGAACCGAAAGACACGTGTAGTCTAGTCCTCGTATTGATGAGGTCGGCCGCTGCCTTGGGTATCGGTCCCCCACCATAACCCACCATCTCTACCCTATTCAGGTTTTGTAGACACTCGGGGTTATTGGCTAGATCAGCCGCCACTGAGGGGGGGAGAAACAGATTGTTTACATTGCCATGAAGGAGAATCCCGTTGATGAAATCCACAGATGGTGAGAAAGGCCCTAGGACTATCGTAATACCGGCAAATATGGCAGCTGGGAGAAGCAGTAAGATTCCTCCGGCATGGAAGAAAGGGAATCCCAAATATGCCCTCTTCCCTGCACACATTGCTGGAAATGCTGTTTGGTATCCCAAGGATGGCAAGGAATCCAAGGATACAATCGTGCCATGCTTTTGTATAATAGGCTTTGGCAAGCCCGTCGTCCCCGACGAGTGCAAGACAACAAATGGCTCAGATTCAGCTTCGGTAAATGTTTTTATATAGGGATACGGTTTTCCTTCGGGACTTCCGTGAAGCCAGTAATCGGCACCGTACACATCTAGGTAACGCATCGGCTTCGCTTTCAGGATCTGCGTGACGATTGGCAAGGGGAAGTTGGTCGGGGATATGAGAGTTCTGCAGTCTGTTTTCTCGAACAAGGACAAATTCGCCTCAAGGGTGTTGCGAGTTGAGATTAGAAGGAGCTTATACCCGGTCTTAATACAAGCGAGAACGGATACAGCGTATAGGAGATCTTGAGGGCCTACGTAGGTGAGAGTTGGGAAGCCTTGGCCTCTCCCTAGATGCTCTTCGATGTACCACGAGAAGCGATCAACAGCATCGGCGAATGATCTCGCATTGATGTCATCGAACCCATCCCCCGGGTTCTTAGTCCGTGCCACTGAATATAGAACCCGGTGGGGATCAGACTGCGCGATCTCGTCTACAACGGATGGTAACAACCGTTCGCCAACTACGGAAGCCATTATCGTTAGAGGATCTATAACACAGGGTTGGAGTAGTCGGTGGAGTATATGGAGCGAATTCTAGTAACGAGCCTGTCTTCCTTTGATTCAGGGAAAAGGCTCATTTTAATTGCAGCTCCCCCGGTATATAAGGAAGGTGTGCAATAAGTAGGTCCCCAGATGGCGAGCAAGTCTCAACTGCTTTGATCGGATATGTACGTGTATATTGAGCAAGACCGCCACTGTCCTCATCTTTCCTCGTCCTGATAAGCGCCTCAAACATTTCTTCATCTTTGTATTGCCAAGCTAAAAAGCCACAGCCTTCTTTCCCTCCTCCGATTTGAGATATGTCACCCTTGAAAAGTAATTGATTATGAGAAATGATGAAAAAAATCCGACGAACTAAATTGCTGCAAAGCGACGCCGCTAGCTGCGAGCACGCAACTAGGGCTTATATATGACATAAATGAAGGGCAATTTACATAAGTATAGGTACCTAGGTACCTAGCTACTCTTAGAGCATTTCATAGAGGTTATTCCCAAATTTTCTTTGGTCACACGATACCCCAGCTCTGCCCGAAAGGGTACTCTGGACGTCCTGGACGCCACCGCCGCGTTATACTTGTATATAGTTCCTTAGAATACCTAGTATTACGTCGGTAGGATGGGTACTTTCATTTGGAAAATGGTAGGTAGCTCCTAGGTAGGTACCTGTACCTAACCGAGTCTTCAAGTTTTGATTCTTAATGGCTCATAAATGATCGGTATGATATTAGATGCAATGCAGTAGCCACTGTACTGAGCCGTTGCGCCAAGAGCACCACCCCCCTATCTACTTAGGTAGACAAACAAAACGGCCCAACGGGTTTCACGTATCTTTCCCAGTACTAGGTATGCTTCATTACGTTTCCTAATATAAGTTGTTTGATAGGTAAATAAAGATGATACCTGAGCGTCTGCGATACAAATCACGGATAGTTGCTGCGGGTTCCTACCTATACCTAGTGAGTCAATCTATCGGTGCTTACCTGGCGCCTAGTCAGTAGGTGTGTACTAGGTAAGTATATATCTTCAAGGTTACACTTGTAGCAATCATAGTGAATTCATAAACCAACGTCTGAACTCCTGACAGCCCGTCATTAGAAGAGAGTCCCTTAACCTACACGCGTTGGATCAACCTTTGTTATTAAGCACAAGCAGACAATATACCTGGCAAAATGAGCTTTGGGAACGTAGTTCAAGTCTGGAAACTTGTCAATGTGGAAAAGTCGCAGTCTCAGTGGGCACCTAAGGCAGTACATCAAGTTATACCTTCGTTGACTGTTCCTGACTTTAAATATCAATTGTCACCAAAATCCGAGCTTTACAGAACAAGAGGACATAAGTAAGGCTAATTGTGGTGGCTAACGAAAACGATGATTCAGCTAACAGAAGATATAGCTCATCCAGCTATTAGTGACTCTCCCTCAAGAGATCTTCGATGCCATCACCGCCAAGTTACCTAGCGCAGTCGATATCCTTAGCATAGCCCTCACTTGTTCCTACTTTTGGAGATCTCTTCTCCCTCGGGTAAAAGAGCCAATCAGCACGATATTGGCACCATGGTCTGGGAATCGCCTTGTTTTGATCTCTTGTTATGCTGGGGGAGTCCCAACAGAGCTGCGTCGGCTACAACATAAATATCTGCAGAGAAGGATATATCTCTGGTCTCCCGGACCAGAACCCCTTATTCACTGTCGAAGAGAGGATGCCAAAACCATTATTGCCAGAAGAGATATACGGGGAGTGTCCTGACACGCAGCTCCTTCTTCGTTTGTTGCGTACGTTCAAACGCCACCCCGGGTCAAAGCAGCCTGGAGTTCTGCGAAATTTATCGAAGAAACAGTACGTTCTCGACTCGAAGCTCGCAGAATGCAAGCCTAATGATACACACACGTACTGTCTGGGGCAAGCTCTCGTAGTTCGGGCGTAGTGGTCTTTTGATCTCACATGGGAGGGGGTTCAACGTGGGACGAATGATTGGGCTGGGGATCGCTTCGATATTCGGGGCATCGATGATATCCCCAAGGGATGGTCTGATGTAAGCGAGGAGACAATCGCTCTCCTGAAAAATGCTGCCGTACCCCAGGGATGGCTTCAGAAGTATGAAGAGACCGACGACGTCCGGTCGTGGGTTGAGTGAAAACGACGCGGACACGATTGAAGGAAATATCTGGTTTTTTTTTTCTCTGGCGTGAGAATGGGATGTGTACCTAGATTTGGGATATTAGTAGTGTGCAAATTCACCTATGATGACAGGTACACGATGTAGCTATTGGCCGCGTGCAAATATGGGCAATGCAATCCATGTCTTCTAATGTATCCGAGTGGCGTCGAAAACACGTCCTATCTCATCTTCTACCTTGACTACTATCTGATAGTCATCTACATTTTCCCGATCTTAAGGTTCCGTCATATTCTCATTGATAGGTAGTCTCTGTTTGGCCAATCAACAGGATAAGATCGCAGTACTTTGCAGATAACGGCGCGATCATAGGCGTATTGCAGTTCACCAAGCTGTTGCTCTTCAAACGAGGCTGGGCCCGGAGTGACAAACAAGTTTTGTAAAAGTGGTGGCGTGTATTTAGAAATGCGTTATTACGTAGTAAACATTGTTCATCTATGTAATTGGCCCCTTTCGTTCACACCCTGTTTAGGTATCTAGTAGGTAGGAACTTAGGGCCTAGGTATTCATTATGAAAGTGAAACGCCTATATGAAGGTGAATAATTCGGGGTCTTTACCCGCTCCTCGTTGTGCCTGTACTAATTCGCCATCCATGATACCGTCAACATAACATTCCCCCAAGAGAATGTATTTCTGATCCTCGGTTCTCCGAATAGCAAGGGGAACTCTGACTCCCAAGAGAACCGCCACGAAATCACCGGGTTTCATGCAAGCAGGGCCTATGCCGATGAATCCTTTTTCTGTGATGAAAAACTTTCTGCCTACGCATGCCTGCAGAAGCGCGGCTTGGAAAAGCATCCCCGCTCCCGGGTACCACTTATCCCTAACTGTATGCCAAATCTTGGTAGCCCAAGAGGCCGGATGGGAAGACCAACCCACATTCTGTTGGAACCATGCCTCTGCCGAGTCAACCCTGTCTTCAGATTCCTCTCCCAGATCGGCCGAGCTCCCATCCGTCTGCGCTGATAAAGTGCCTACAAATGCCTCGAAGACTCCCTTATTGGTGACGTAGGTCGGAAGACAGAGTAGACCAATCGAGTCCGGAGCTGCGGTCTCATCTGCCATATTCCCGTCATCGTCGCTATCTTTAAGTCCATAACGATTAGTAGTCAAAGACCAAGCGGATATGACGAAATCTATCTCGGCCTGGTGCGGCGGGTAATGCCATTCCACCAACTCATCTCGGGCTTGCAGTGGTGTCTCTTCATCAATCAGGGGCTCAGTAGTTGACGCTATAGAGTCTAGTAAGTGCCCGGCAGTTTGTAAAATATTGGAGTTTCCGGTTCTTTCGATACAAATTTTCGTATCGGCATGTGCGTTGAAGAGGTCATAAACGAAAGCGGACTATAACAACAGGAGTTAGTAATTACTTGCTTAGGAAGGAGATTGGCTCATTTGACGCATGTCTCGGGAGCTTGTACTCCCAAGCGAGCAGAAATTATACTAAGAAGGGGAAGAAAGAACTCTGGATGTTACTCACTGTTCGTCGGGGCTCCGACCATACGGGCACCCAGGATGGGCAACCGGGTACGGATGGTTCATCTAAGTATTCTACCGCTGGGAGTGGCCGAAGCGTTGCGTGAGTGAGAATAATAAACCAGGTTGCGTCTCTGAACACCTGCCCGATCGGCTTTTCGTAGTCGACAGCGATTAATTTACTGTTCAGCTCATTTAACTCATCTGCGATTATTCCAAGCACAGCAAACACATGGTCTGCCGGGTTAGTCGCC
Organism: Annulohypoxylon stygium; assembly: GCA_003314315.1. Taxonomy (NCBI): domain Eukaryota; kingdom Fungi; phylum Ascomycota; class Sordariomycetes; order Xylariales; family Hypoxylaceae; genus Annulohypoxylon; species Annulohypoxylon stygium. Next base: position 682,589 of record QLPL01000019.1, read on the forward strand.
CTACGCGTCCGGGACCTATTTAGCAAAGAGAAAAGACCCTTTTTACGCTCGGGGAGCTCCTGAATCTGGCAGAGATATAGAGCTGCGGCAAGGTCTACTCCGGCCGATGACTCTTTTGAAACTACCCCGGTAACGCGTAGCTGTAGGGTGAAAGGATTCCGGATGTTGCCTGCATCCATAACATTCACAGCTTCAGAGAACGGTTTCCAATCCAGTTCCCAAGGTCCGACGAGTATCTTAGCATTCTGTGCCAAAACTGCCTCTTGAATAATCCAAACCCGTTGGAACCACGGTTGGTCAAAGAATGCTCCAAGGATCCGAAACTCGGGAGTCTTTTGGGAGGGAAAACCAAGGAGATCTACATCGGATAGGCCGTACTCATTCGATTCCACTCGATGCGCGTTCCGCAATGCTTGCGCGAAGAAGGATAATACAACCGACATATAGTCAACACCAGCAAGACGGCTACGCCCAAAGGCACGATCTAGCCAAGAAGTTCGCAACTCTGATAAGCTGTCTGGTGCGACAAGTTCATTGCCTAACCAGATACATACAGTCGAGGCTGAGGTGTAGATTCGGCGCATAAGCTTGACTTGCTCGGCGCGCTCTTGAAGATCGTCTTGATTGATACATAAAGCGTCTATCCAGAACCAGAGCGGCACACTACTAGCTCTCCGAGACTCGATCATCTCAACCTCATTGCGGTTTCGGGCAATGTCTTTCCATGCACGATGCTTAGAATGGAGTATATGAGATTCATCCACAACAGATATGCCGTTCACAGTGGGGTCTCCTTCTGCTGGTAGCTGTCGTAATGCCGTCAATGCTGAACCTAGATTCTGGGTCACCTCCATAGGGCAACCATTGCACTTGATGGGTACCGGGTTCTCGACAGAACCCCAGACGTATGAAAGCGCCCGATAACTCGGAGATTCTTCTATATGAGAAATTACTATAATATTGACCTTTATTGGATCTGAAGGCCAGCCAGGCTCGACGCTGAGAAGACGTATAGAATTGGCTGAATCTGGTAGAGGCTGATAAATATATTTTGACGCCATATCATCAATGGGTTAATTGAACAAGTTATTTCTGATTACCTGGGCACACACTGGCGAAGAAACCGTAGGTTTTCTACGTGGGCTGGAATGGCCCCCAAACTATCTCCAGGGTCTCCAGCGCCTACATTGCAGGTTATCCCCCCGCAGAAGATCTATGCCTACCGATAGCTATAAATACATGCTAATCATACGACCAGCCCTAAGAGCCTTATGTAGACGGGTTTCTAAGTTTGAGAATCTTGTAAAGTTTCTAAACAAGTAGAAATATTATAATATTCTAAGTACAAAGCTGTTATAGAAGAGGTCGTGAATAATGTCCGACCAATGGTGTAGAGCAATGGTGCCGCTCACTATTTCCTTCGGTAGACCAGAAGGTGGTGTTAGCCCTGGAGGTGATATGGGCGCTTTGGCTGTGCCGTAGACCTGCACTATACACGTACTGCACAGCGCTTAATTAGGTACCAGGACTGGTTTATATAAGAACAATTTCCTTGGCATAAAACCGAGGACGCTTTTCATTCGATCGCCATTCAATTATCCCAAGCCATGTCCAGGGTCCCTCAAGCTCTTCATTCGTGCCACAGACTGCGAAGAGAGGCCCTTTAGAAGGACCTCTATATAAGCTCGCAATAGCTTTCGGTTTATTGAAACGGTTCCCTTCACCCATTGATAGTTCTCGATCGTCATCCAACTCTACCTCTCGTAGAGCCTGTAACAGTATTCCCTTACGATAACCCTTTAGATAGCCATCAACAGCAGCGAAATGCGAAGAATTACTGTCGAAGTGTGAGTTCGCGTAGTTTTCACATTCTACCGTTCCGGCAGGGCTATTGCAGTCTTTTATTACGGAAACGCCCCATTCTGCGAGAAAGCTTGATTTCTTGGATTTCCATACGACATATCCAATGCGCGAGAGAGTGCTGTCGTAAGCGGGGAAACCGTGAAACTCCGTGTTCTCTTTTAATTGTAGCATAGGTTGAGATGGCGCCCAACTTAGTCCAGGTAGAGCGAGTCTTGGCAAACTGCAAATGAGAAAGCCTGTATATACAGCCTCCGATTCCCAGAGGGTCGAAACGTCAGAAAGTGAATTTCCTTCTCCGACAAGAAGACTCCAAATCACGAGATCGTCGCCGGTTCGTGAGGCAAACCGGTGACCGAGCATGAGCGCTGCTTCTGTGGTGGTAACGAATCCCTCCTCTACTTTTTCACTCAAGGTTCTAGCGCCATGACGGGATAAAAAACTGCTTCTGTGTATCCGCAACTTCATCTCTGCTTCGGGAAGGGGTCTTTGGAAATCAGTATTTCGAACAAGCCAAGTTTCCGCGTCCGGACACGGTAGAAGGTGGTATTGAGTCAGGAGAAGGACGGCAATACTGATACTTCCGTAGAAACTAACAATTTCCAAAGTTTCCTTTAGAGAAATCAGTGCGTTCGATGTACCTGATTTGCAGAGGAGATATATTTGTCTTCTGCCTCGGTGGGCCTCTAGAAGTGTCCAAGCCCTCACATTCCAATCGCAGACTAACAGCGTTGCCAGAATCGACTCTCTCAACTGAATAGATTCATGGGATAGACTAGTAGTTTCGCTGACAATGCCTGAGACATCGGTATTCATAATGTCTTGGTCACACACAATGATGATATTGCTATATCTGAATACATCATTGATAGTCATGATGGCCTCGTGTCGAAGGTTATGCTCAGCGGGAATACCTATACGATATTCACAAGAGTGAGCTCAAAAGCCAAAGGGCTTATTATGTTTAATGATGAAAACTGAATAGTTGGGTTAATATTAACCGCCACTTACAAGCTGTATCGATCCAATATGAATCGCAGTCATGCCACTTTGCGATTTCACAATATCGACGATGCAAGCATGCATTTATACCCGTCTCGGGTCTCCCTCCTTGCCCATGACTCCAGACATGTGATATTGCAGCAGTTTTTGCGGAAGCCTGACAATATTTCAAACGAAGGCTGGGAATAGAACCGCCTGAAACAGCAATAGAAACTGCACGTGCGCCTGATATGCTCCTGTAAGAGTCCTCGTCCCACACTATTCGGTTTTGACCGCAATGTTTGGGGTCGGGGCAGTTTACGTCGTGCTGGCTCTGGTCAACGATTTCTGCCCCCTTTATCCGCAGACAGTCCAGAGAATTGGCATTGCAAGGCTTGCCATTCTTGCACCTCGCTTCTCGGTCACCGAAAAGGTCACAGAACCGGGTATGGAAATCGCGTAAATCCATCAAATTAGCACAGCGACCCCTACGGAGGATATCGTATGCTAAGGGACACATGTAATCCGACTTTAACTGATCTTGTCTCTCAGCGACTGTGTTAGATATGGAGAGTGGACGTAGGCTCAGCTCCATCATATCATGAAAATCAAACCCAAGAACAAGATGGATTTGTAGGATACGCCTAGAAAATTTACATCGGTATAAATATTATGAGAAAATGGGCAATTGAATCCTACCAGTAATGAAGAGTCGTGCATCGCTGCCAAGTGCTCCATAAGTACGATTCGAGCACAACCCATCTTCGTATGTCGCACTCATTTTCTGCTCGAGCTGCAACTTTAACCTCAAGTATGACTGTATCCAATAGCTCCGCAGTGCTATCCAGGAACTTTCTGAAGTCGTGTTGCTCTTCGGTTTTCCTATCGAGGTCTATACTGCAATCCCATGCGATTGCAATTGCCAATGCTATGCATATGACGTGTATTGAATAAGTTGACACTACCTTGAGATCTTCCCATAGCCACGCGGCGCTTAGTGATCTTGGGGGATCTGGCAACTCTGACGGGGAAGCGGGCAGTCGTAAAATAAGACCCAAGGCATGATCCAAGATAACATCCTCTTCCTCTACCGAGGCAGGACTGGAAAATCGAATAGTGGTTAACTGGGAAAATGCGTTATCGAGATTTTCGAAGCCACAATCGTCGCTATTAGTGGACTCGCGACCGGTGTACTGGAACAGAGATCTCCGGAAGCAGTCTAAAGGCGTGTCGTGACTTTCGTCACCCAATCTCCGCTGGCTATCTTCATCGGGGAACACAACTTCGACAACTTCTTCGTTACCATCGTCGATTTTAGGAGGGGTGAAGAATTTCGAAACACGTGTGCGGGTTTTCCATTCCTGCTGCTCTAGTGAATCATCCTCGATACTCACTTCATCGAAATACTTGCATTTGAAAATACTGATGGTATGATCTTGAACCGGCGCCCGATACTTGATCCATACCCGCCTGATTTGTTCTCGAATTAAATAGTGGTCAGTGTTTGATCCCATCTCATATCATACCTCCTAATATTACATCTACCTAAAATTGATACCCGATTTCTATCATGTGAAAAACTTGAAGGCTCTATTCGAACCCAACCTAACCAGATTTATTTGGCTTTCTCGCTGCGGTCATTACCTAGGTACCTATTAGGGGTTGTCGCATTAGAATTAGCGAATCGCATAGTGCATGCTGCCCTCTATAATAACTGTGCTCTGGCTGAGTACTGGGGGCTTAATTGCAGTTATCAACCGCTAAAACTTTAGGGCTTCAGCGTATTCTGAGGCGTATTTCCGCCCTAAGTGTTGCCGATTGGGCGCTGGCCGATGAGTCGAGATACATTCAACTGTGCGAAATAATTATATAGACGAAGGCATCCCATGAGTCTTTGATGGGAATCTATAATTAATATTTATTATGTATAAAAGATTTAATATTAAGAGATTGAGAACTCGAATCGCTCACGTAGTGCTTTAGCTGTGCCGTAGACCTACATGAGCTGTCTCAAGACGGCCCCCGGGCGCTAACAGCCTGCAGGGGTGGCCTCAATTACATTTAGATGCTGAAAACCCTTGAGGCATAGCACTGGCAAGTCTACTTCATGTCTTCTCATATATCGCCGCGACAAGTAATATAAGGTTGGCTAAGATGATTACAGTACGAGGCATGATCGAAGAGGTCAAGTTGATGAACTTTTGTTAGTCTTAACCCCTAAATATCATCTTACTCTATTTGGACCGGAGTTGACTGGAACTAGATGTTTACGCACAATGGTACCTTAGACGACGCTGACCTAGATTTACTATTTCTGACGACTCTTCAGGTTTATCCTTTCTGGGCTCGTTTCCGACTTTATATTGACCATTATCGTTCTTCCAATCGTGGCTACTCGTAGCTCTTCATTCCCCCAGTTAGGCGATGATAAATGGATAGCTTGGGCTTACCAAATGGGGATCAATAGGTATGTAGGTGTCCCATCTGGTATCTTAATCTCAACATTGTACTAACTCTTTCTTCAAAGCCCGACTATGTTTGCGATATTTTGGTTTTATTTTCTCGAGGGTGAAACGACATCTAGGGTCAGATATGAGGATTTGATATTTCTCTGTTTATGGCTGCTCGTTGCCACAACGAAGTGGATAGGGTATAGCATCGGCTTGTTATACTTACCCTCGGCGATAATATTTACTGCAGCTGTGATTTGCTATGGTGTGGCGTACCACCTCTGTCAAAGCCCTAGGAGGACTCAACTAATCGGTGGAGCCGGGGTCGAGTACATGATGCTTGAAGTCCCTAATAAAGGCGGGCGCAATGGCTGTAATTGGACGGGTATCTTCTGTGTCCTTGCTATATTTCTGGCGTTTGGCTGTATCGGCGTCGCAGCCGGGTACTGGTTCCATTACGCCATTTTCGTTAAGACATAAATAGAATTTCTACTGATATAGTTTACATGTAGTTGCCTAGTCACGAAATCTGAGACCCTGATGATCAACATAGATATAACACTAACACCGTCATGTTTCTAACATCTTCGATATTTTCGCCAGTCGCACTATCGATGTTGCGAACAGTCCCAGAAAGTCGCCGTGATGTGGCGCTGTTCTGGTCTGCTACTGTTGCGCCCCCCGCATGTCTCATCATAGGTTGTGCGACTGATTCCTCCCATATCGCCCGTGGGGGATAACGAGTTATTGCATTCTTCCTGAAGTTATTCAGCGGAACAAGGCATTTAGGCATCAAAGTCTTCATCATGTGTTTCCAGATTCCTAGGGGCTGGTCTCTTTATCTCCTCAATCCTTTCATGTGTGTTATTTGCGACTGCTGGGTGTTTTTCTACGTCAGTTTTCGCGGGGTCTTCAATGATCCTAGATCGTCCAGTGAAAATTCTTGACCACGGTCGTGATAATGTACGGGTCTTCCAGCTCCTCGTACCCTCTTGAAAAACTCTAGGGATTGTGGGGATGCAGAAGACTAAGACCACGAACATTAGTTCAATCATACACCAAAGGTAAACTTTGAACGCGATGTATATCGTATCTGTATTGGTAAAGTACTGTGTTGTCGCGGCTAAACGAGAACTGCCTACTGCTATGACTCTTAGGTCAGTAGTAATCACATTAGTAACTAACCAAGAAATGGGTACACTGGCACTTTCACATACAGTATTCCGATGGCAAATACTGAAGATACACCAATTTTCCTCTTAGTCGTCATGTTTAATTTCCATATGACCCTCTGAGGAAGGACAAAGATTAGGATATGCGAGACGAGGTTTAGAGTAGCGGATGTTGTTTCAGCTGTCGCGGTATTGACACAGCCAAGCAAATTCTGTTTATCGTCTAAGTTCGGGGTTGGAAAACAGACGATATTCGAGACGGTGACGGTAATAATGTAATAAGTTATACTAATCCAAAGTAGGACATGACACGTCCACTGTAATCGAGGTTAGCTTGTAGGACGAGGGCTTATGTTGAAAGTCTAGATATAGACTAAAGCCTTCCGGTAGGTTGCTTCTTAATTTAGGGTACTTGCATAGAAAGATTTGGGCGACTGATTTGGTGCAAATATTTTATTCCATTCCAGAAGAATAGCGACTTTTAAGGTTGAGATAGCGACTTCGTAAAAGGAGGACGCCATGTTTCCCACCTGCCATTATTAACATGATCTATCATGAGTGAGGTATTGTTAGGGATCTTGTATCTTACATAGAGAACCTCCCATAGAGACCTATTGGTCATGTCCCATTGGTGTATGAAAAAGCCGACTTTATGCAGGACGCGATAACAACAGTAATAATATGTCATTGTCATAGCCTGCTCCACGACCGTTAGCGATTGTAAGCCCTCACTGACGAGTAACTTATTGTGAAGGGTAACATACAAACCCTACGAAAGCGAGGGCTGGAGTAGACATTAATTAGTAAATAGTAGCTAAAACTAGGTAACCAACATGATAAGAAACGAACGAGGCTTACCGTCTTCTATGGACAGCTTACGAACTACAAAGATCCTCGCATATGCTCGTAGAGCCACGACCAGTGCTACTATACTTGAACAGAAAGTGATCATGACTAGACATAAAGTGTTGCCGTTTGGAGGGGGGAGAGCTGCTTCATCAAGAATCCTGTCCTGCTGCTCAGGAGATAGCGAGAGTAGGTCGACGATGGTATCCCAAGACATATTCGGGGATCAATATAATATTGGTAGAGTAATTCTGATACTCAGAATCTGAAGAACGTAAGGCTCTATAATAAACTAAGAGGAGCTCGACGTCTACCGGAAGACCGGGGAATGAGAGCGCGTGTCATGAGAAATATTGTTGCTGCTGCCCCCCTTCTTCGCATGGTTAGGGTAACACAACGTCCTTGAAGTCACTGAAGGATCGCAGCCTACATATCCTGTGGGGGCCAGAGATGGGTGGCTGTGCAGTGAAGTTGACAACGAAAGGAACTCAACGGGTCAATAGGTGCCTATCCGGGTAGCAGAGCATCCATACTTCAGATTTGACTCTGGGCGTAGTCTACAGGAACTTACAGGAAATAATAGTATCCACAAGGGAAACCCTATCCTAGCGAAGTCAAATCTGGCGATCTCATGAAGTGATGATTTCAAAACCTGTCCTTTATTCTAAGGGATCGCTTATTATGAATCTAATCGGCGATACCCTATCTACCCTTTAATCTAGACACGAGTCCGCTAGCGTAGTAGCCGCGATGATGAGATGTATGCAACACTGACGCTGATGATGATATCCTAGGTCATAGCGATTGTACAAGTTGAAACTTCAAATTTGCCTCCCGAGTGGTATTGTAACGTGTGAACCAATATAAAACAACGCTTTCTACAATTCTTCCACGGTATCATTTTTGTCCTTATTTTCTTCGCCGTCATCGTCACCCCCATTGCCAATGCCAGCGATGAGCTCTGTCATATCGCGCATTCGATAGTCTAGGATTGGTGTGATCCAATCGTCCCGGACAAGGGAATACGACTCCGGCTCGTTGTCCTTGGGCTTGCGCGGGTTGATGGCCCAGTACCCGAAATCCGCGTCGATACGCTTTAGGTATCGAAGTAGGTTTCGCCAGTAGTTCGCGTCGCCGGTTCCCGGGTTTCGCGGTGCGCCGAACTCACCTACCCACACAGGTGCTATGTCTTTCTCGACTAGATATGCCCAGTTCTTCCTCATCGCCTGGATGAAGGAAGCGTAACTGCGTTTGGCGTACCTTCCCTCGCGGCTGCCCCACCCGGACCAGGCATACACGTGTGCCGAGTATACCACCCGGTCCGCAATGTTAAGTTCTACCGGTCGCTCCTGCACCTTCGTGAGATCGTTCCCGGACTCGGTCCCGCCGACAATAATCAGCCAGTCCTTGTTCATCTTCAACAACCTGTTCCCGCATTTCTCGGCAGCAGTTGCCCAGCGATTCCACGACATTGTGCCCCACATGCCGCGCACCTCGTTCCGTAGGTCAGCCCCGATGACTCTAGGGTTATTCGCGAACCGTTCCATCAACGTCTCCCAATGTTGTATCCAGTCTTCTTCCGTCTGCGGAATCGGGCATAAGGGGCCGAGGTGGTCGTTGGCCCAGCCAGCATCGCATGGGTCTGCGCCGCAGCACCATGTCGCACTCGTGATATGATTGTTTATGATAACGGCGATGCCAGCATCGGTCAATGTCTCGACGACGGCTTGAAATACATCGAGGGCGCGCGAGCCCATCAGGTCCGGATTGGCGGTAAGTAGGTGTGGAAGGATATGCGGGTTCTTTATGACCATCTCGTCGGAGTAAGGTAAGCGCACGCTGTTAAAGCCTAATAGGCGGATAGTGGCCGCGATGACGGAACGGTGCTGGATCTCAAGACCTCCAGGGATGAACAGCTCGTCGCTGGCCCCATACCAATTGACACTAGACAGCTTGAAACGGCGACCGGTGGAATCGACGATGTTTCGACCTTGGGTCCGTAGAGGAAGCGAATACGTTGCTATACTAGACGATTCTTCAAACGGAGGCAGTGATCGCTGGCTGAAGAGTCGGTCGCCGGCATCTGGGACCCATGGCTCGTGCAGAGCACCTTCAGCTTTCCACAAATAGTGCACATAGCCTCCGAGGAAGACGAAGGTAAATAAGAGGATAGGATACATCGTATACGTATATTTCCCTCTCTAAGAGAATTGTAATCGACGGCGTTTAGGGCGGTATGGACGGAGGAAATCTAGATATAACGCTGATGAAAACCAATGTCGGGAATTCCGTAACAAGACACGACAAATGCTATAGATAACACTAACATGGAGCCCATTGTAACATATGGGCTTTGAGTTACTAAGATGAAGTGCTAAATGGTACAATTTAGAATTGAAGATGATTTTATGAAGCTGAGCTTTAGAAGGGAGAAAGTGAGATGGATGGTAAGAACGTTCCGGGTCAGCCACGCTCCTGTTATTCTGTAACGCAGTGACGTTGGACGGGTACGTGCTCCGTAACTACCCCCGCTAGCTACCCCGGTCAGAGCTGACCCCACCAATTCTGTATTATGTAATCATATGTACTCCCTGAAGGGTCCTCCCAAGGTCCTGGGGTTTTACTGCATCCCGACACATCCTCAATTTATCAAGATTATCATTAATTCATTGAAAGCCCATTCCTTCACTGCGGACAATTCGCTATTTGTAGGATTTGTTCTCATTCAAAATGCATATAAGATATAAATTTTAAAGAATTTGACCCTAGCTACGGGTTACAATTGAGTTGAGTTAACTAGTCGAGGTATTTGAACAGTGAATAGGGGCAGCCTATGGGAAACGAGAAGAAAAACATGTGGGACAATTCGTGCTTTTTACGAGGCATCATTTTTTTCCTTGGTTGCCTTTCTTCGAACTGTCTGCAGCAGAATACTATTTCCCTGCCTTGCAGAGTCTTCCGTCCGCTGCAACTTCCCATGTCTCACTTCCTACAGCCGTCGGGGCCCAGAAAAGGTCGTTTGGATCATACTTCTTCTTGATGGCTGAGAGCTTGGCATAGTTCTCGCCGTAGAAGACTTGCTGCCAATTAGGCTCGTTGAAATCAGCCTCGTTCAGGTAAGCAGCGCCACTTGTTGTCAGCTTGTCCAGGGCGGGGACCAACACATTAGTGACGGTCCGCTGCTGAATGAGATTTGCCGTCATATTGCGCCGATCGTACATACTTGCCGAGAGTGTCAGTCTTGTTCAAAAATCTACTAAATTCCCTAGAGCAACTCACGTGGTAATAAATGCTAGGAATAACGAGTCCCTCCAAGCCGGATGAGCCGAGTTTGGAGAAGTCGGCGGCCGGCTAACATCCATCGAGACGCCAGATAAGACGCCACCATTGCTTACAATGGTCTTAATGGCGCTAGTGAGAGAGGCGGCAGCATCATTGGATGCCACAAGGGAACGCGGAATAATGCGACCTCCGAGATTAATCTCATAAACGTCTGTCTCGGGAACTAGAGTTTTGAAAGAATCCTGGAAAGTTGGAAAGAGGGTGGTTGAGAAGTCTGCCAGCATTTCATTAGCCATGCGAGAGAAATCTATATGATTTTCTATACCTACCATACTGGGTACCACTACGATCCAACGCTTTGAGTGTTGGCTGTAGCAGCTCTTCGAGCTTTTGGGTAGTTCCATCTGGAAAGTATAATTGCGGCATTCGAAACATGTTTCCTGGTATAGCTTGCCAGTAGACAGAAACGCCAGCAGCCTCGATTACCGGCAAAATTAGCAAGAAGGTTTGTACAATGTCCCAATACGCGTCTGACGATTCTATGAACGTGAGAGTAGCGCTAGCTACCGGCATGTTCGGATGTAGCCTCACGGTTACCGAGAGTACCATACCGTATGTGCCACCGCCGCCACCTGACAGAGCCCAGTACAAATCTTCATTTTGGCTTGGGTTTGCTATTAAAAGTTCCCCTGTCGCGGTGACGACCTCCCACTCGAGAGCTTGATCAACTGCAAGCCCGAACTTGGACCCGAGCGGGCTGGCACCGCCTCCCTGAATATAACCACCCGCAATACCCACCGATGGGCAGTCTCCCTCAACAACGACGAGACCATGAGCGTTAGCGGCAGCCTGTGCTTCAGGAGCCTGTACACCAGCGCCTATTTTCATCGCCTTCCCGGTATATGACGCAGATTCATAGTCCAAGACCGATATTTACCTGATGTTACGGGTCCATAATGCGAGGGTCCCGGCGCCCGTCGACTTTCCCAGATAATCGTGTCCCGTGTTCCGTATAACCAGGCGGATGTTGTGCTTCGTTGCAAAGGCTGCTGTATGACGATAGTCCTCGGCACTTGAGGCGTTAACAGCATAGGGTACATAAGAACCCATGATACATTGTGCATCCCGAGGTGTGAATGGATCACAACTCATGTTGACAAAGAAGGCAGCCATAGGAGAGTGAGTACTCTCATAATGAAGCTCTGGGCGCCCCCAATTGGCCTGAATTTGGGCACATTTCTCAGCATCAAAATCGACACCCGGGAAGCTATCATGGCATGGACTAGCAATTGGCACCGTAGCTATGAGTCGACCCCCAATAGTCTTATTCAGTGAATCCCATTCATCTGAAGATGGCCAACAGTCATCGCCGGGAAAGCAACGGCAGTCCGGCGGAGGAGACCACCCTAAGAATGACTGAGAACGTGACGTTGCGATCCATGCTGCGCCCAAGAGTACGGCGATGGATGTCCAGATCACTATCCGGGATTGACTTCTACTTTCTCCTTTTTCAGCCATGTTTTGTGCCTTGACTGGAAATTCCTACAACGAGGGAAACGAAGACACCCATTTCCCAATTTAAGAGGGTGTAAGCTGACTGACATAAGCGGTTCCAGAATACACAAAGGGAGACAAAGCCACAACTAACCACCAACATGCCGTTGTCCATGCAAGGGAAATATCCACGTAAGGGAATCCTCATTGGATGACTGTCTCCGCCGTTCCCCAGCCGAATCATTCGCCGATTTCGAGCTATAAAAAAACGCAACCAAAAGCCTTATTGGAATATCATTCTTGCTTTTACCATCCACCCTATCTGTTCTGTTGTTCATCGCAAGTTCAGATATCACAAGATGCAGCCACCGTTCCCTTGCCCAACGGCCACTTGGCGCAACGATACCTATGAAGCTATTTCACCCTTACGTTCGGAGTTAAGCGCGGCCGGTAAGACCGTAGTCGTAATCGGCGCAGTACGTATAGTCCGCAGCATCTCTAACTCCGATGCCTTTAGCGGGGATACGGAGAAGGCGCATATTTTCCCAGCTCGAAGCCCAGGCAAACTTAATATACTTCTTACTGACAACATCTAGGGATCTGGAGTTGGCCGAGAGACTGCGTTGGCCTTTGCTACTGCAGGGGTCGCTCACATCGCGCTTCTCGGGCGCACCGAAGATACCCTCAAGGAGACTGCAGCGCTCATCCCGTCGGCCGGTAAAGGATCAAGCTCGGTCCACGTTGCTGATCTCACCAAACAAAGCAGCTTGAAGAGCGCTGCTGCCGCGATTGGGAAGTGGGATGTCTTAGTATTGTCTTCCGGCTACTGCCCTACAAGGTCACCACTTGCCTCTACGAAGGTCGACGGGTGGTGGAAAGGATTTGAGGTGCTTTCTCGCCTTCCCGATCTAGTGACTCTAAGCGGAAATATCGTATACTAACAGAGCCGCATTCAGACAAACGCCAAAGGCACAATGCTAGTAGCGAAGGCATTTCTACCTACTGCCAACCCAACACAGGCCGCTTTCCTTGGAGTGACCACGGACGTGTCGCTCATGCCCGCCGTGTATCTTCCGGGACTGTCGGCATATACCGCCTCCAAGCTCGCCCAGGCCAAGATGTTTGAGTTTATAGCGGCGGAAAACCCGAACATCTTCGTCGCCACGGTCAACCCGGGTATGATCGAGACCGACAATCTCTACCGGACGGGCGGTACGACCGACAAGCTTCCCATGGATACAGGTATGTTGTGACCCAATGTCAACTACTAAGACTCCTCTCTACCTACATATCATTGATAATATTGCGGAATGCTGACTTGTGACCAACGCTCCAGTGCAACTTCCAGCTCATTTTCTCGTCTGGATGGCTAGTCCCGAGGCCTCTTTCCTAAGGGGCCGCTGTACTTGGGCCAATTGGGATGTGGAAGAGCTCAAGGCCAAAAAGGCGGCGATCCAGGAGGGCTTATTTATGACTGCCGGCTTCAAGGGCTTGCCGGAGGGCGCTCGTTTGTGATGAATTTATATCATCATGAGCTATACGATGTCTTGTTTTGAGGAAACTTATTGATTTGGGGCAACATTCTATGAAAATATGAAGCGAGAATTCAGAGTATATAGTTACGTATAAGGGAAATTGTCAATATACGGTCGCATCTCTCCTTCGGGTAATGACTAGATATGGCTTCGTGAATGTGTAAAAAGTTAATCCCAAGGAGCTTTACGAACAAAATGTTTATATCTCTTTAGTGAGGTCATTCGTCAATCTCATACCGTAATGTAGAGTACGCAGCATGTTCAATACGGATACATTCATTTAGGTTTATGTCTTTTTATTTAGATGGACTAGTATTCGCATACCTGTCTAATCTTTTGCTACCCGGGTAAGTATTAAGCGAACCTAGTCGGGTAGAAAAACCAATGCCGCTTCATAGCTTCATTCCTCCATTAAGCCTCATAGCAACACTTTCGATGCTTGGCGTCAATTTCTTGCGCCACCAGATCAGTTTCCCTCCTCCCATTTGTCTCCCAAGAGCCCGATATCCTTACATTACGAATACGTGATTCGGCAATGACACTTTTGATTCCTCCGACTGCCTTTCCAAGATATACCCCTCTCTTTCAAGCGCATTGCCATATCCTAATTTTTCCAACATGCCAAGCCCTTGCCTTCGAGGTCAAGGCTGGTGGTTTTCTAATCGATACAATATCCCCAGGACGCCGCGCTTAAAGCCTGATAAATAACATCTGTGTAGGGAACCAAGTTACCCCAATATAGTGACATGAAGAAAATATTTTGTACACGGTGTACATGTTTTGTATAATCGTGGGCGGATAGCCTGTGGTAATAGATCGAATAATTATTTAGATGAAAACGTGGTCGCGACTATAATCGGGAGCGTGTGGTTGGGTATATTGCGACCTCGGGGCCGAGTATTGTATCTCATCCTCCTCTTCCTTCTCTATTCTGTTCATTCCTAACGGGTTCATACTATCGTAATCGTACGTTCGCGATGGCGGCATCGGTGGCAGGGCGTAGGCATCTCCTTGGCCATCATCATTCGTGTCCCAACGAAGTTGTTGCGGAGGCCTGGGCGAAGAGAATGACCGCTGGTGTGGTTGGTAGCGGACCGTTTGTCCGAAGTAATCAGGGGTTTTGCGCCCTTGGGCGGTGGGTGACATAGTTGCGCTAATTGGGGTCAGCACCGTATCTACCTTGCTGGAATCGCGAGACAACATTTCATAAGATCGAGGGTCCTGCTTAATATCCATTCGAGCGTCTACAGACACAAATTCCTTCTTGGTGGTGTGTCCACCCAGAGCCCTGAAGAAATCGACCCAGCCGGTGACCATAGACCAGCGACCGAGCAGTAACAATAACCAAAGGCCGTTCATCTATTTTGGACATTAGCTCACAGAACATTATTGATTGCACTTTGGCGATACTTACAGCCAATAGTATGAGAACAGCTGTAACAGTCGGTAGACTAACAACTAGTCCTTTAGCTTTATCTAAGCACTTGTTCTTATCACCGCTAGCAGCAATGAGACAGGCAGCCCATGGCAGTGCCTTTTCCGGGTCAGTTCTGACTGATTCCACAGTGTTGTCTAAGAAGACGAAGATGACAGCGAAGAAGATAACATCGGCAATAATAATCAATACAATGACGATACCACGCCATTGGAGTTGGACAACACGGCGAATTCGTCGGTAGGCCTGGCGGGGAGTCATGGTGCGGATACTGTTAGAATATGAGGGCATTCCAGAGCCCTCTGTCGTCGTGCTGTTGTCAGTCAGGGATGCGAGATAGACTTTGATACAATATCCGAATGTAGCAAATTGTATGATAACGGTCAGGCCCGCGAAGACGAGAAGCGGGATCCAGAAGTCGGCCAAACTATTCTCGTGGTTGATGTGACAAGTCGCGCCGAATCTGAATGAAACTCCGCTGAAGACGAGTAGAATGATGAGACCAATCACGGGTATGCCCCAACCGAGAACTTGAGAAAACCACATGTAGTTTCGTCCCACCACCAATTGCCAGCAGATTTGGAGGTGCAGAGACAGTGCCCTTAAGAAAACCCACATGACACCAGCCCAACCGCCGATAAGTAAGAATGCTCCTGAGGCCGCGCAAACGGAGCTCGTGTCCATTCCATGAGGGGTTATTTCGTTGAAACATTGGTTCGGTTTGGCTGCCAAGGGAATAATGAAACCCAGCTATAGTATGTTAGTTATGATGAGACCACTTACTCTTAGGTACGCGTAAATAGACTCACGTTCATTAGCACAATAGCACATGCTAAACTGATACTCAGATAGTGACGGTGCGTCTTCTCGACGGGAAGCACGATCCAAGATATTAATAAGAAACCGCAGCAGATCATGCCAACAACATTAACCCAGTTTGCTGCCGTCGCCGCCGTGTTGAAGTTATCTGGGTAAGCCCAGTCTGTCATGGGGCATGGTACACAGCAGTTTATACGCCCCAGGGGCGAACATAACCGACCCTCAATGTCTATGAAATAATTAGAAAGGTATCAAAGGCATCGTCAACTCAAAACTTACGTCCTCCCGTCGTAGGGAATAAATCTTCATTGAAAAAGGGTACGGGACACCCGCCACGTAACGTTTCGTTCGCCATACTGAAGACTGTATGGGAACACCCCAATTACTGAATAGTAGGGAAGATATGTCTGGATTCCAGACTTGAACTGGAAGCCGTGCGATCAAGAAGCGGCGCGGGGCAGGATATAAGACTTATATCTAATACCTGCTTTGATCGAAGCACTTAAAACCAGGGTGACGAAATCCGGCCCCGGTATCTCTTATGCGAAGCGAACGGAGTCGTCCAAAGCCGTCCAAAAAACCGGGTATGTAGTAAATGCGTGGATATTAACCGGCTCGTCCCTGTCTAATATCAAAATTTTATTTTTCAAACCCTATTGATCCTGTCGTATAGATTTATGTTCGTCCGGAAGCATGAAGGTAGGATTATCGTCTAATCGATTCAGATGAAAAGGCAGACGAGAGCCGAGACGTGATGTATGCTCCGAACGCGTTGAGGGATGATGGGTTAGGTGGTATTCATGGCCCCGAGTATCACGTAGGTGAGGCAATTCCCATACACATGAATCGTAGGCAGGGGCAAGAAAGTCAACGGAGAAGCATGCACGAGAAAGCGAAAGGACCAGAAACGCCGGAATATACAGTGACAGCGGGAAGGAAGGACATATTAAGGTACGAGTGCGCCGGTAGGTTGAGGTACATGTAACCTAGTACATAGTAAATAGTAGTTGGGGGGTCTCGACTTTGGTAGCCAATTGACGACACGAGCCAGGGGCTTGGGGAAGCGGGTACTGGATGGAGACTCGATGAATCCAACACTGAGGTGACTCTGGCATGGTGGTACGGTATCTGGGACTAGCAGGACAAGGTACTAGTATACGGTAGAAAGGACAGGATAGGCATACACAGGCAGACAGATCAAGGAGGCACAAATGATCCCTGAGGGTTACTTTTGCTGGGTCGCCCTGACGGAGGTCGCGTCAGTCGTCAATGGCCTATGTGGTCAATGGCAGAATGGTAGGATGGCGTGGTCGCGGGCGGAGGCCGGTGGACCACATGGGGAAGCTAGTGTTCGCCATCTGCCAGGTCTCGCAAGCTTGCGCATCTTCGAGACTGATTGACAAGGTAGTGCCAAAGAGGGCCAGGAAATCCCAGGCTCGCCGACCCACTAGGATTCCAGATATCTTCCCCTTGTCAGCCTAGCCTAGAAAAAAAAGATTCTGTGCTTGGCCGTTGGAGAGGACTATACTCGGTTAAGTCTTCTCCGTTTCGACTACTGTAGGTTAAATAGCTTCGGCCATTTTTTGATAACTAGGAAGTGCTATGGCCATATGTAAAAACTGGCAAGATTGGCGAACATCTGGGCATGTTGATCTCGCGTAGTCAGACGAGCTACCCCATTGGCTTTGGGCAGGAAGAAAGGGTTTCAATTTTCTACCTGGTGGGGCTGTAGATTGTCAAATCCTGCGTCTATTCTCGTGATGTCCACACGTAGGTCTAGTCTAGGAAGAGTAGTTGTGGTAGTATTGGGACGCGGTATTCGTAGTATTGGATGGAGTTGAGTAGTATGACATAGGACAGAGATAGGACACAGGTTCAAGTGTCAAATGATATGTACCGAGGTACCTACCATGTGAGTGGTGGCCTCAATCGTTCAATAGCCCAATCGCGCATCGTCCGCATGTGCGTTGGAGATAGTATGGATGGATGGATGTATGTGGGATTTCTGTCGGTGATGTTGCACAAAATCGAGCTCGCAGAAAATCCACAAAAATCCTCGCCCACTCTTTTTTGTGGCTGGGAGGTCCAGGCAAAGTTACCGACGGTGGGGCTTACACAGGATTGGGCAAGTGCTTAGGCGAGTGGGCGAGTGGGCATTAACGGACATTGGCAGGCATAGGCAACTCCAAAAAGAAAGTTGACAGCACCTGCTCCAATTTGTGAATGAACCCAGCAGTCTAGGAGCCCTTGAAGCTTCCTCCCGGTACTTAGTTACGTACCTGCCAGTTGAGTACATCCCGGCCGAGTACCAAACGGCGCCGTAGCCCTCCTTCCTACGGCACAAAGTTTCTGTCGGTATCGCGATGAGAGGAAGGATTTTAGCGATTTTGGCATCTGCATGTCATACTTATAGCATAAATACTATCCGTTATTATACTAGACTTTTTCTGTCGTTTTTTTCTCTACCTAGGTAAGCATTAACGCTGACGGAGACGGCCGGTCAGCAGCGGGCCGAATCCGCACCTACCACATCGTCAGGTTAAATCCCAATTCTCATCAGGCTGTTTGTGTTGGTACCTTCAATTCACGTTATTACTTCACACATCGAGATGCTTTAGGCGACTGGGCAGCTCACAGTCTGTCTACAGTTCTAGTCTGGAGTCTGGACTACTATTAATTCCAAAATAGTCTTCGCGCGATACCAAGGCCTGCAAATAACCTTGTCGACCATGCAACTGCTATGTAACAATTTCACGCGTGCTAGCACTATATTACTATAGTAGTGAGACATGACATCGCTGCATAGCCGGAGAAAGGATGGGCACCTACTATATGCTAGCATCGCAACACTGCATAGTACGACTCTAGGGCTAGCTCAAGAGCTAATAACCATATACTATTATGTATTATTAGCAAAGCGACGATGAGGTCCAAGAGCCAAGAAGACCCAACAAAATTTAACTTGATCCATACTCCGTACCGGCAGAACGTTTATTGCGCCTCCATCTCAAGCTAGTCCTGCAGGTACACAGGCAGTCTTACCATAGACAGCCTAATTACGCAGTGTGACGGTCAGATTGTCCCTGCATGCCGATTATTGGTTCATCCATTTCTTTACGCAGAGCGGAAAAGTGTGCCGTCGACCATCAACAGGGAGGACGCCTCTTGCTGTGTCCTGACATGCGATAGGTAGTCGGACAGAGCGCCACAAACATTTGTGCAAGCCTCTAAAGATCGACATCCGCGTGCTCTCCGCATGTGTTCGGTCTTCTAGTTCGACCAATTGCCACCAACGCACGAGACCCAAAAGGACACGCCGATAATATGCTAAAAGATCTTGTACATACATACAAGTACCGATGTTGGATGTCTTGCTCTCACGTTCTGGCAGGGGGAGATAATGAGGTTGTCCTGTATGTCTCAGCGTCGGCTATTTCCATACGAATAGTCGGGATTTGACTTGTCATTATTGTACAATCTAAAAAATGCAGTATCTCATACAATACCAATTCTTTATTATTATTAATAATCTCAGCCCTGTCAAACTCACAGACCGCACAGCTTCATCCGATCGAACGCTCATATTGCTCATCATATGGACATCATGCGAAAACAACCCGACAGTCGGCCAGAGCATTTCCGAAAATTTCCAATGCCGGTTCAGTTTACCTCAACGAGCACTAGCTTCGTGGAGAATACCTCCCCCTGCAATAAGCTTACCCAGTCGGGAGTAAGAGAGATTACTAAGTTAAAAGTAGGGAAATTTATATGCCCCTCAGTACAGGCTCGGCACGGTCCAAAGTAAATACTGCGAAAAACGGCTGCGAAAAAACGGATATGCGATGTGCTTCCAATATTTGTATACTCGCTAATGTTGTACTACCAGGCCAGCTGAAAATCCCCAGTCGTGTAGCCATTCGTGTTCGAATATTGCCATAAGATGTGATCATGATGCGGGTTCTCAATTTGCAAAGGATAGGGGAGCGGCAAT
The DNA here is from genome assembly GCA_003314315.1 of Annulohypoxylon stygium. Lineage (NCBI taxonomy): Eukaryota > Fungi > Ascomycota > Sordariomycetes > Xylariales > Hypoxylaceae > Annulohypoxylon > Annulohypoxylon stygium. The sequence continues at coordinate 702,454 of QLPL01000019.1, forward strand.
CTGTTCATTCCTACAGCCACTTAGAAGAGGATTCCGTCCTGCTGGTTCCTAGCACCACCGAAGCCCGCAGAGAGGGTTGGCCTCTCAGAGTTCAGATCATCAGTGGCGTAGCTCTACTGGTCCGTTCCCCCTGCAGGTCTCAGATCCCGCCGCTCGCAGCCTGCATTGGTACACGCTCTACCCAGATTTTGCCTTACGAATTATTCCCCGCTGACCCGCTCTCCCGTCCTCACCTATCACCACGTTCATGCAGGGGGAAGGGTCTTAGGGAAAACTTCTACGCCCTAACATCACGAAGGCTAGACCAATAGGAAAATACGCGTCACCTTGTTCTCGTTAAGAAAAGAAAACGTAAACGGCGAATGGAAACGCTGTATTCATGCCAGCAAGCATTGCAATTCGTAAATGATAGATTCGACATGATTATTCGTTAGAAAAGTCGCCGAATCATATATGGGTTTAAAAAACGAATCGTCCCCGAGGAAATAGTTTGTGTAAACGACGCAAGGGTATATGACTAACGATCGCATATAGTAGACGGATATTAAACTGCAGTATAACATCGTGTCGGATCTAAACGCATACTATTTGACGTATTGCATTATATCCACTTTCCGCGGGTCCGCGTCTATCGGTCTTCGATCTCGTCTATTCGGAAACGAGTCAGATTTTGGCGTCTTGGTAATCGGGGAAATAATCGTAACAGAAGGTAATAAAACTTCGACCACCTATCACAGCACGAATTTTCAGCCGGCGCCGGTCGTCGTTCGTCAAGAGAGCCTTAAGGGCATCGCAGCTAGCCTATGAGAAGCTCAAACACAAGGTCGAGGTGTGACAACGCTTAGTATTGGCAAACCTAGCACGCTACAAAGTTCTCACTCTGCTTATAATGTCAGCCCCCTTTTCCGCGTGGGATATCCCGCACCGATGGATTATTCTCACGCTTACATCTCATATAATGTCATTCGTACGTCGACAGCCAGACCGGTGAAATTTTTATTCACTCGAGAGTCGAGATCACCCCTGACGGATGCGTAACGCAATTCCTAGCCCGAACCGAAGCGCCCCCGGCATGAACCGAAAGACATGGTTAGCCACACTTTGGGGATTTCCAGGCGTCCGGAAACGATAGCCCATCGTAGAACAGACGTTGGTTGCAATTACGTATTTGGTTCGGTTCACCAACGCCGCATCGTCGCAGTCGCGGCCATTGTCTTCGGACCGATCTAGACTGCTTAAATTAGGAGAAGCATTTTTCTAGAAGGGCTCGACTTTATTAATTAAGTAACCCATCTTAACGTTGCTCAAGTGTAACCCAGACAGAAGGATGGCCGAAGCCGTTTCAGCGCGACACACGAAGTAGAACTCTTCAAATTTGATCGTATCAAAAGCGTTCCACGGTATATGGGTATGTTCAATGAAAGGGTCGCAATGCCACAGAGAATTTGTCGCGGGATCAATTGCCATACTACCTCATCAATCTCCCATCGATTTATCATGATTGCATAAGGATTTTTCTTCGTGCGAATGCTAGGTGTACCTACGTGGGACTTACTAAAAAGAGCTATTTATATTATATGCCGTCGCATCCAGTTATCATATGGTTTCGTATAGACTAGATCCCATATCATCTGTAAAGAACCTCATTAATGTCGAGCAGAGATTGCTAAAACTTGTCTCTTAGATGGTCTTTATATGGAATCAATAGACCTCGTCGCCTCAGTGCATGCCTGTTGCATGCATTGAAAACCACTCCACGGCCAAATTAGGGTGCCTTCTGTTCTCAACTATCCACATTAGTCTCATGGCATTTAGCTCCATTACTACCGCATCATTGCTTTTCGTCACGTCGCCAAGTTTCATGTTAGTTGACGTTACCTTCAACAAGCTGCAAATTTATTTGAATGAATTTTCATATCACACGTGCCCAATTCCATAGGTACATACATACTTCTTTATCTCGCGTGCTATTACCTAACTCACAGTCTCCATTTCGAGAGACCTTCCAAAAGCTATCTACACGTGCTAGGTGCCCCGTAGTAGATAGGATAAATATGATGACAAGCTTGCTAAAGGACCGGATCTCAACGGTCACCGAGCTACTTGCGTCTTAAACATTTCTAGAAGCTGTTAGTTAAAGATAGCCGCGGTAGATCGCAAGCGCTAATGTGTATGTAGATATTGTCGGATTTTTGCTTTATATGAAAGTATCACGGCTTTTACCGGCGCTAGCAATGACTATTCTCATACGATAAGAAATATCTTTAGCAATTTAGCTCCTTCCGTAAATGCGAGGAGGTCGAAGGCGTAGACTGCATCCTTAGCACATTTTAGACGACGATCTCGGACTCTCCATCTCATTGGGTCAGTTTAGGTGCGTTTGCTCGCAAGCCGCAACATCGTCGTTTTGTATTGATCGTCATATTCAAACTCTCATAATGCTAAGTCGAGTTCCAGAATTTCAGGTTTGAGTACCTAGGCTTCGTACCAGGATATGTCATTCTACCATTCTGCGTGCACGGCACATGACGACGGGATGATCGTCAATTGCTATATTGAACTCGCCCGCGTTGCATTAAGCTTGTCTGAGACACGCATATCTTGCTGGTGAATTCGGTAGTTGATAGCATACCCAAATGCACTGCTCGTGGGTTCACAGACATCTTTGGTGATCTGCTGCTCACCCGCTCCTCGGCTACCCTCCTTCTCAAGACAATCTTGAGATTTCTGAAACAGCATCTGAATGCAACCAGCATGGGGCGCTCGCAGATTTCCTTCGGATCTGGCAACCGAAATCACGGATTAGAGCCCATTTGCCAGAATGTCGATTTTTGTTGAGACATTGTCTTAGAAAAGCAAAGATAAGGAAGTGTGTTGTGAAACAGTGACATTCGATGGTGAATTCCGAGCCTCTTAACGACGCAGTGCGTCAGACTAGCAGGCTACGTGTAAAAGGCAATATCACGAAAGTCCGGTCACTCATCTCGGATGCTTTCCGTTTGCGCCTCCTGCTTGCCGCAACCCTTGAACCCCAATACCCAAACCCAGAAGAGCCTGACAGCGACCCCGGGCGACATAGGTAGCACCATGTCATATTTAGGACCAACGGCTCCCAACAACCAAGACTACTAATAATTAACAGAAACTCTTAAGAGTAGTACGGTAGCATGCGGAACGCAAGGGCTCGGGCAACGAACTACATCTGAGCGGCGACGAGATCGACTCGGGAGCCTTCTCAAGAAAGGCAGATAGCGTCACATTGTGCAGCAACTAGAAACGCTCTAGACGCATCGTAGCTGCGCACTTCTGCGGCGCCGTCACACGGCACTCTTCGAAGTTCTCACACCGAAGGGGGCAATCTTGGGAGAAGTAACCCGACTAGATGGTCAGACGAGGGCTGCCATGTATTATAGCGTCTAGGTATTGTATTATAGTGAGTACTATGTACGTATGGCCCTTCTAGAAGCGGCGTTGTCTTGGCTCCGTCGAACCAATTAGAGGGGAAGATTCGTGCCTCGTACAGGGCGGGGTGAAAGAGTTAGAAGATGAATGGTGATTGCTAGGCCAGGTACAGCGGAAATACGTACGCTCAATGTACCCCGGGTCAGCACCGATCCCTGCTGCAGCTAGCTATTAGCAACCTCCTTTTTGCGGAACGGACCCCGTCCTAAGTCTCGCATCTTTTCACGAGGGTCGCGTCGGCCGGACCGATTACACGGACAGGGTCACCAGAGTTGAATGCCCAGCTCGAGCTAGAAACATTTCTGCTGTCTTATCGATTGTTTCTTCTAACTCTTTGAAACATGACGTCGAACGAGCGAAGGATGGGGGCTAGGTGAGCTGGTAAGGCAGGTAGCTACCTAAAATTGAAAATTTCGACGATCTTTGACGACATCGTCGATGACTTTCATTAAATAAAATGAATATTATGCATGCATAAATCAGAAACACGTGATATCAAGGTTTCAAGGTTACGTAACCACGCCAACCTCCAAGACATTTGACAGGAACCAACATCAATGCAAATCAACCTTGCAAGATTGAAAAGTCCATCATGATTTCTCAAAATTTCAATTCATAAAACATCCTAGCCGTTTTCGAAAACAAGGAGGATGAATAGTCGGTCAGTGAGCTGAAAGCAACAAAAGTACGTTTACGCACCAGGGTAGGTGACGATGACGATGACGAATCGGGAGGAGTATGCGATTCGACGAAATGCTGATACGCCGTACGCCTCCTGTCTCATACGCCTAATCACATTTCTTGATATCCAACTAGGCCCTTATCGACGACCACGGCATTAGTAATTGCAGGACGCCACGACCTTGCTCTGACGAGAGTTGAGTCAGCCACAAGTTGGCTTCAAATCAAAGATAGGATAAAACTACAATAGAGTGATATGATTTGTCCTCACATTGAAGATATCTACAAGGAACTATGAAACAACAGGAAGTGTTGATAATCGTGTATAGGTATCCAATAAGTAGTAAATCAACTCAAACCTCCTTACAGTCTAAATGCCTTTCTACCTCAAGACAATCGAGAATGGAACACCAGTAACATCCAACACCTTACGAATGCCGCTCATATTCAAAACACCTTTCCTACTTAATAGTTCCATTGCTTGCACCAGTTCTGTAACAGCTCCGGCGTGACAGCCTCCATATTCGCAGCAGTCTGGCTGTAAGATTTCGTCCTCTCCATGGAGAACTTAGCTGGCTCTGTCTTAGAGCCGCTGAGGAAGCCCTCATAAGAATCGATCAACTTAATTCCAGGGTTCTTGCTCACGTCGGTTGTTGTCGTTTGGCTAGCCTTCAGCGTATCAATCCATTCCCTGAACGACACGCTAGCCTTGATCCGGGATCCGTAGAATTCCCTGACTGCGACCGAGATCTTCTCCCACGTCGTCGTCTTGGGGTTCACGGCGTGGAAGTATCCGTTGATCTTGTCAACCGGGAGGCGCTGCTCGACACCCGATACCTCTAGGACGAGGTGAGCGACGTCTTCGATGGCCATCCAATCAACAATGTCGAAGATTCCTAGGTTGGACGGCAGGAGGCCGAGGTAGACGGACGACGCGACGATAGAGGGGAACCACTCCTGTTTATTCCATAGCCCCTTCTCCATCCTCGAGCCCGCAATTTGGCCAACACGAACGCTTGCCGTAGGGACGCCGGAAACTTTCGTTGCCTCGTCTAGGATCAAACTGGAAACCATCTTCGAGCGGCCATAGTTCATCATTGCCACACTGTAGTCGGTGATCCGAGCCTCGGGGACATCTCCATTCCAGTGGTCCACGGTGCTGATACTAGAGATGAAAACGATGGGAACTCGCTTGACTGCCTTGGCGCTGAGATCTACGAAGTGGCGGACGCCCCGGATATGCGGCTCGAAGGTTGATAGGGCGATGTTGAAGTTGACAGGCCAACCGTTGTGAATGATTCGGTCGGTGGTGGATAGGAGTTCGTTGTACTTAGTCTGGCCTATTCCAAGATCAGGCAGCGATAAGTCAGCTTGGAGAAACTCAACCTTGCTGAAATCAGTGTTGAGTCCACGGCTCTCGAAGCTCTGGATCTGGCGGCCCTTGCCGTCCTGGGAACGGTTGAGGCAGGTCACTTTCTTAATGTTGCTATCGTTGATCATGAAGTGTAGAAGGTAAGAACCAAGACCTCCGGTGGTACCCGTAACGATGACAGTCTGTCCCTCGTCGAGGGGAGCGGGCTTGGTTGTGTTCGCAGCCGGTAAGCCAGTGGTGTATTTCTTTACTAAGTCATCCATCTGCTTCACCACCTTCTCCGTGTCGTCTACCGCATGTGCCGAACCGGAATCAACTAGCGAATACAGGTATCCTGCAAGCTCTCTGAAGGTTGGGTGGGAGTAGATGACACGAGGGGCGAGAGCAGAAGGATCAACTTCAATACCGGCAGCTTTTAATCCGGCGTTGATCAGGCGGCTGGCATTGATGACCTGGAGCGAGTCGATTCCAACGGTAAAGAAATCAGTATCGGGGCCAACGGGTGGAGCGTCAAGTCTCGTTGTGAAAAGTTCTTGCAAAGACTTCAAGAGTTCGCTCTCCGAGCTGACCTCTAAAGTAGGTGCATTAGCTTGTTGCGTGTTCTCGGCCTTTGCGTATAACTCCTCGATCTCATCCTTGTATAACTTGACAGCGATTCCTCGTTGAATAGTGCCTTTTCCGGCTCGAGGGAACGGCTTCTCTGGTTTCGTGAGCATGATGAACTCGCGGCTTATGTGGCCGTGGGCCACGGAGTCCTTGTTCGCTTCCTCAATCAAGGGCCACACGCTGTCAATCAACTTTTCTAATTCCTCGTCGTTTTGGGGATAGGTGACAGGCTCGAGAATAATTGCGGGCTGGAACTGATCTTGGCCCACGACTAGTGCCCCCTTGAGACCTGGATGGTCACTAACGATGTGCTCGATAGTAAGGGGGTTTAGCTTCTCGCCGTTGGAGAAGACGATGACGGTGTCGGCACGTCCGGCGTATGCCCAGTGGTTCGGTAGGGTGGGGTGCGGACGGAATAAGTCCTTGGTGTCATATTCGTCTAATTCTGGGAAGGTGAAGAAAATGCCCTGAAGGTTCGGCTCAAGGTTGTTACGTTTAATGAAAAGTTGGTATGCGTTGGGGTCTTCGGCGGTTGGACGGAACTCAGCGCCACCCAATTTATCCTCGAAGACGAAGTATTGCCAAAGTTTGTGATCCTGCTGGAAGTAGAGAGGATATGGTAGTCTAGAATTTCGTTAGCTTCCTAATATTCTTTGATATTCTAGCCACGATTCGTGAAAAAGCTTACTCGGTGGCAGAGATCATGTTCATGAGTTTTACCCCCTGATCTACGAGGTAATTACCAACTCGGGTTGCAAGGTTTCCTGTAGGACATATTAGTCATACACAACCAACGATAAGACCACGGATAGGTCAACTCACCACCTCCAAATGTACAGAGTTTCAGTTTCTTCAATGCATCCACCTGAGCAGGTACTTGGCTCATATCCGCTAGAATAGAGGGCGGAAGTATGATGGATTCGCCTCCCGTGTACTCAATATATTGAGCTACTAAATCTCCAGTCAGGGGTTTCGATCCGATAGGCAGAACGCACGGACAACCATGGATTATGCCTAGAAATGTTGAGAAGTAGAGTCCAGATGCGTGGAAGAAGGGCACTGCGAAAAAGTCAGGATGCTTTCTTCGTCTTCTTCATCAGTTTTCGGATTTTCAGGCGCTTACTTGGAATGATGTGTCTCTTAGCTCTAAGGCCTAATTCCACAGTCCACACTGAGAGAAGAAAAGTCAGTATTCGGTTCCTTCGTTCGGAAAATCAGGAGTAGCAAAACGGGCACAGAGGAAATCATGGATATATGCATACTGTGAACGCCATTGACCGGAGGAACTTTGCCAAACGAATCCATTGTCGTGAGCCATCCCTGTCTGCAAATGATCGGTTTCGGGAACCCAGAACTTCCGCTCGTGTGAAGAACAACGAAAGGATCCCACTCTCCTTTCTCGACACTTCTCTCGTAATCGATCTGAGTCGATCCCTCGCCGGTGTACCATTCTTTCTCGGGAGAGACGACCATGCTCTCCATCTTGCGTACCTTTTTCCAGGAGTCAACAGCATCTTGGAATTCAGGGGTATGAGCGATGAAGTGGCAATCCGTGTCCTGGAATAGTCGTAGTTGACCTTCTGTTGAGTTTCGAGGTGAAATAAACAAAGCCTATCGATGTCAATAATACTCGTTGCCAGTTAAGATCGATAGTCCTACCTTGTATCCAGCTTTGAGGGCGGCAAAAGTGAAAGCAATATAACGAGAGTCGTTCGCTCCGATGTATGCTATCGTGGGAAACTTTTCCGGTTCTGGGACACCAGCGAAAGCTTGGATCCCATCCGCAACACGGTTGATTGCCTTAGCAAGTTGCCCATAAGTGAGTGTCTCCCACCCAGCCTCAGGGGTCGTCCCTAGCGGTATGGACACCCATTCACGATCCGGCTCGGTAGCCGCTCTCTCCTTGATGACGTGGAGAGGTAGTCGCCGTCCATACTGGATCGAACTTTGACTCATATTGGAATCGTATTGCGTTCAAATCTTCAAATCACGGACAATATATTGGTATGATGGTTTCAAAGATATAGATCGTAGAATGCTTATTGTCTTGATTTCTTTGCTAACTCAAACAAAGAGGCTTTCATCATCTTCCGCGAGCGACTGCTCCTTATATATCCAAATTTCTTAAATTTACAATTTAAGGGGGGATGGCCACATCTCATAATGTCCCACGGATCATCATTCTAGGTCCATTACTCATTCGAGGATATTCCCTAGTCCTTGCGACCTTAGAACGTGGCATGCGAAAATCCTACCCTGATATGATTACGGAAATCGTGAAAATGTCGCGCGAATCCCGATTCGGGCGCTAGGATGTTCCCATACAATGGCGTCGTCGTCGCGACATTAGAGCGTCGTTGAAGGCAACTGCCGTTAATGTTAGACTATCTTGAGTTAGCTAAAGTAATGATGCAACTTATGTGGATTAGTCAATACAATTTACCTCGGATAATATCCACTAAGAATTGGGAATAACGTTCCAGTGACATATCTGGTCCTCCGAATCCCTACCCTAAAATCCGCAGCATGCAGATGCGGAGTTGCATTTCTATAGCATAACGGTGGTTTAAGGTTATGTAGGTGCTTGTTTTAGCCTAGTGGCCCCATCACAAGAACAGCTGGATCGTAGAACTAAGCAAATAGTTCTATAGAAACAAGGATCAGGGCGATCTCGTAGTTCCACGTTATTTTCACGCATTCATATCTACCGGGTGCCTCCAAGGCGCCCCGGCTGATGGAAGTTATAGAGATATCGTCATGCCTTTTTCATCCTCTGCTCAAGCATATAATTTTCTATACGAATTAAGAAATCAAATGCTCGTCACTATGTAGAAGCTATAAGGTCATTGCATTAACGAGTAAATATGACGTGCGATATCACCTTGACCGGTGAGCAGCGGTGAGATGATAGTCACCCGCCTGGTATTATTACCTAACGCCGATGAAACTTGATAGTCCCGGCAGGTTCGACTTCCGGAAAACTGCATAACTGTGTATAAAACCGGCCCCGTAGAGTAATGCAAAATGAATAAGTATAATGATAGTGGGTAGTGAGAAACGGGATTGCTGGTCCTTCGCGCTTCGCGATCTAATTCGCCTTCCGAATAAATTAGTGAGATTTACCGAATTTCCTCGGTAAAAGTGGGCCTATCTCGGACCATCCGGGCTAGTCAGATTTTTTTATGCTGACGTCCCCCGGCATGAACACGGCAATAGCAACCCGTCTGGCGTCTGGTAAGCATTATTATTAATATAGTGACTCATATACGAGTAGTAGGTAAGCATGATCTCGATCTTAGTTTGTGAATTGGTAAGAATTCATCTGGTGACGTAGGGTTAGCCGTTTTTTAACACAAACTACCAGAGGTCTCACGACGGTGAAAGATCCGTTCAAGTATAGGCAGGTACTAGGGAGGCAATAAAACGAAAACAAGCTTCCCACTAGTTCAAACGGAACGGCCCCTAGATGCGGCATTTATTCTCTCAAGACACTAAGCTGATTGTTTAGTACGTATTTGGGAACACTGCACCCGTACCCTCCAGCGGTCCAGCCCGATACCGTATATTCTTAGGGAGGTTTGATGGTGTGTACCCCGATAATTAGGTAATATGGTACCTAGGTATTAAGTACCTCAATACCTATCTGTATGTTATTAGTTCAAATATAACAAGATATTCTAGAGATAAATAGAAGTCTATAACTGTTAATTTTAAGTACTCTTCAAGACTATGTCATTTGGGAAATGTGCCGTTCATAAAAAATCAACATCTTTCCGGCCTAATCATAACTTGGAGCATAAAAGTTCAAGTAAAATCTTGTGACATTTAGACGGACAATAATACCAACCGAGTCTATAGAATGTAACCAGAACTATCAGTTCCACGGTTGCCCAATCTCACTTCCTAGCAAAGCTCCTGGCGCGGTCAAGGTTGAATGCAGCGCTGATGAGGGCCAGATGACTAAAGGCCTGGGGGGTGTTACCGAGCTGCTCGCCAGTACGAGAGATCTCCTCAGAAAACATAGACAGGTGATTCGAAAAGCTGAGCATGTTCTCAAAGAGGTTTACGGCTTTGGGTAGATATGTAGGCTCGTGTACAGCCGCCCTTGTCAGTGCCTCCACCAGCCAGAACGTGCACATACTAAAAGCGCCTTCGTGACCTCCGACTCCTGCAAGGACTGTTAGCGAGGTCTCAGTAGGTAACCCTTGGAAGACACACCATCATTAGAAAGCTCTGTGTTGTAGCGGTAAACGAGACCCGCGCTTGTAAGCCCACCCTTCTCTGGCGGGAGGAGAATCCGGTCCACTGTATTGAGGAAGCGTGGGTCATTAGGGGTGATGAAGAAGACAAGTGGCGCTATTAGAATTGACGAGTCTAAAAACGTGTTGTTCTCATAGCTTTGGATGAAACTGTCCATTTCCGTGTTGTAACCTTTCTCCATTACTTCTTCGCAGAGAGAATCTCGGGCGTGTAGCCACTTCGCTCGGTTCGGACAAGGCAGACACCTCTTATCAGCAAGACGAAGTCCCCTATCGAATGCTACCCAGAGCATGACTTTCGAGTAAACAAAGTGCTGCTTGTTGTTTCGTACTTCCCAAATAGACATATCGGGCTCTAATACATGATACTATTAGTGACAAAATACTCCCTTTGGTAAATATCTTTAACATACGATCAAGTATAGTTAGGACGTGGTCTGTGAGTAATTAGCTATCTAATTGGCATATATTGAAAGATTCATTCCGATTACTCACCAAGCATCTTACGGACAGATACCCACGTGTCCCATGATATAGGCTTTCCATACTTGTTGTATAGATATATACCATCCATGAGTTCACCATAAATATCAAATTGTTTATGGAATGCGGCGCCGTTGCCAATACGAACGGGCTTGCTGTCTTTGTACCCATCGAGATGGTCGAGCTCTTGTTCGGGTATATCGGTCTCTCCCCTGATGGTGAACATGATGGGGAGATCGCCACCTGCCGCCATTGCCTCCCTGACACGGTTGTTAATGAACTCCATGTAAGCGTCTGCTTCTTCCGTAAATCCCATCCGTAAGAGGATATATATCGTGAAACTAGAGTCGCGAACCCAACAGAAACGGTAGTCCCAGTTTCTGTGTCAAATTAGCTACCGTCACGATTTTAATGGTCCAATAAATTAGTCAAGCTTACCGGCCTCCACCGATTGCTTCCGGGACCGAGAACGTCGGGGCAGCAACAATAGCCCCAGTTGGCTCGTAGGTTAGCATCTTCAGTATCATGAGACTTCTCATCACAACTTCGCGCCAACCCCCCTTATAACTGCTTCTGGACAACCAGTTATACCAGTACAGTTGTGTATCGTGCTGCCGAGAGTCAAGAATTTGACTTGTAATGTTCTCCGTCACATGATCTGCTATGTCTTCGCGAATGACAAAAGAGATCGCCTGTCCTTCCTGTAGGGTAAAATGGGCAATGACTCCCTTGCCTTTCATGCTATCTTTCTGTACCTTACTGAAGACGAGATTTGGGCAGGTAGCGGCGTCCTCGCCACCGCAGTCTATTGTCACATCTAGTTGGAGTTTCAGGCTCTTGCTGTGGAATGTGACAGTCTTGCTCTGTGTACTATCATTTCCGTGTACCGTCTGTAAAATCGTAGTAGTGTGAGGTTCTCGGGAATAGTCGAATGCTGGAAAAACATCCACGTCTGAAGGGAAATCAGTAACTTGACCTTGAACTTATTTCCAGAAAGAAAAGGGGTATTTACCTAACGACATATGGCCTCGAATGCATTCAACACGCCGGACTAACCACTTCTTCAGTTCTTCATATGTATTCTTTGTCTCACGATAAGCACTATGTTTGTTTTTCGTAGATAGGACAGTAGCCTCCTTTGGGCGTGGGAAGAAGTCCACGACGTCGACGACGCCTTCCTCATTGATATAGCGAGTCTGTAGAATGGCAGAAGACGGGAGGTATTGCTGTTTGGTCGTGCAAGATGCTGGGTCAGGCGGAGCAATGCTAAAGAACCCCCCTTTATTCTTGTCGAGAAGTCGGCAGAATACGGATGGTGAGTCAAAATCAGGCCTATGATGAAATTAACTTCAACTCTCAATAAATATTGATACCTTTTCTCTAAGATCCAGATTCCCAATGACACTCAGTGAAAGAGCGCCTTGCATAATGGTACTCAGAGATGAAAATTCCTCTGGAATGTCAAGGGCAGAGGTTCTAGATTGAGTATAACATGATAACTTACCAACACATAAAGTCTGAGGCAAACAAATTCATCAGCTCATGGTATTTGATATAGATAGTTTCATTACTGGAAAAGGGGTATTCCAACTAACCTACACTGCCATCCATGCTTACTAAGGCACATGTTCTCATATTTCCGATCATACCGTAGTTCTCGATAGGAAGATAACCGGTAGCATCTCTTGTAGAAACACTAAGGGTTGTACACTTAGTGTCAGCCATGATGTGAAGCTAATCTTGTAAGTTTACTCGTAGTTGGTTATGAGGACGGAAGCTCCGGAGTTGAGTCTTATATGGTGCTTTATATCGTCTATGGGGTTCAAGATCAAGTATAACCAGATAATCTCATTTAACTCATTCAATCGATTGAAAAGATGGTATTCAATACAGGCTCGTCTCTTGGACAACCAGATTTAGTTGTTGTTTGCTTAGTTCTACATCGACTTGTCATCGTGCATGCCATGTCATGTGAGTGGATTGAAAGCCCGAAGCTCTTTGGCCCTGACTCAGCGCCACATTTCACCCACGATCCCTAAAACGGCTTCCGTTAGGTCCGCGAATTGTTATGTAATCAATCTTGCTTAGTGCTTGAGGACAAAACATTTAGGATCCTGTCGCATTGGCGAGGTTGATATCCATATATTCAGCTAAAAAGTAGTCTGTAATTGACTATTTTGCTTTCTTGCACTGAAACTTTCTAATAGCCAATGATACGTCATTTGGGTTCGGCGTCGTGGTCCTAGAGGAGTAATCTCGGCGTATTGCAAGGCAGCCTGGACACGTTTTAGAAGCCCTGAAGGTCACATCGTCGTTCGAGAGATTGTTACATCCGCGTGGCTTGCGCTTACCACCGTTTTAAGGTTATTGAGACTACGATGGTCTTTTGTATGTAGTTTGTGTGTCAAGCGTTATGATATGATGAGGAGGTCTAGGCCGTAGTATAACATTAGTGGAGGGGAATGAGAAGACTCGGTCAGACTTATCATAGAGCTGAGGCTTTTATGTGGTACATTTCACAAGTTGAAGACTTGCACTTGTACGAAACGAAAAGGTTTCGGTAGGGTTTAAAGTTCTGAGGTACAAACCACCTGGGCAAGCTTTGGGATCCAAAAATAGACTTGTCTAACTGTATATGGGCATGGTTGGCTAGATCGTATTCCTTATTTCTTACCCGCAGGATTAGCGCTTTTGAAATCTGACACTGACAGACTTTGATAGAGTCCTATTACGAGGGGCTACTTCCTTTCTGGTGTTGAATGAGAAAATCAGTGGCGCCTACTTGATTTATAACAATTATTAAAACAAAACGAAACCTCGGTCGGCATAAGAAGTAATAATAAGGTTGTTTTAGTCGTTTCAATTGAAGCTATAGCCCTGCAATGATTCCCTGTTGAGCTTGCGAACACTGAAGCAAAGTGCAGAGTGATGACATAACCTTCATGCTTATGTACACAGTACATATGGATATCTCCAGATTTCCCTGCCAAGAATATCTTAGGATGCGCGTACCCGAGATCTTCTGTCACGATAATTGGTAGATTCAACATTGTCGAATCTTTTTTTTCTTACGTGTGACGCTACTTCTCTTTCTCGCAATGTAAGAGACAAGTCTCGGGCTTGTGTTAAAATACTGCCACCCAACGTCAATTATGATTTGACATGAGCAACGTTGGACTAAACATTTGTTCCAAACAGATTGTGCGTGTGTGTATGTGTGTGCGCTTAGGTGGATAAGGATAAGTAGAAATTTGCAGAAGCAACTGCATTGTGGTTTCAGCTGGGGTTTAGGCTTAAATAGGTGCGTATAACGGGGTACCCGCAAACTACAAGAGCGGAGTAGCGGCGCGTCGCCTAAATTAGGTATATGCAAGTAGTCGCGAACAAGGCTACAAGCAGCTAAATTGAGGTAAGTTAAGGTGACACTGGTCGGATGGAGCTGACATTGGGGACATTGGGGACATTGAAGTACGAAGTACACGGTACAAGTGCGATCTGACCAATTACGACTCCACTTTCTGTGTCCCTATCCTGTCAGTCCTGCCAGTCCTGCCAAGTCCCTGCCCATCTCAGGGTAGAAAATACATCCATGAAATGCATCCAATACAACCAATACATTTCAATACGCCCGTCTAATACATATCCTATTCGATCCTACCCCAGCGTCAATCTGCCGCGTCACCTACATTTTCTTCTGTCACACACTCTCCTATCTTCTCTCATTGGCTCCCCGCTCAAGATTCTCGAACTTGTCCAACAACACGATCCGAGAGAGAAAACGCCTAGACAGAGTCGGCATTCCCGTTTCCCCTTTCTCTCCTTAATCTTTATGATGTGTTCGAATCGAGTAGGAAAGATAGTTTAAGTTATCGTTACCGGAGAAGTCATGGCCTAGCATTCATTATCTTGGGTTAATCGTAAGGTCTTTGCTTTTTACCTTGCTGAGTTTCGCGCCGCCAGCCTTCATCGGAAGCCACCAAATTGCCTGTCATGTCCGAAGTCCAACAGTCCGATATGGACGAGAAGCCGATCATATCTAGCGACAAGCCTTCGCCTTCAGCTTTCGATAGGCTTCCCGACGAGATTATTGAGCAGTAGGTTTTGTCGCTATCAGTTCTATTGTGTGGTGTTATTAATGTGCTGCTCGCTGTAGAATCCTCCAATTAACTGACCCTGAATCGTTTGCCTCTCTCGTTCTCCTGAATTCGAAATGGAGGCGTGTTTCTCAGCATGCCCATCTCTATGCTCTTCACCTCTCGAAATGCGCTTCCTACGCTTCCAGCCATACTTCCGTGCCAGTCGCAACCGTCGGCGACGATGATAATTTACCCGAGCTCCGTCGCTTATTTGCTCGCGAAGTTAAGAGGAACTTGTTCGAAGCATACCTGCGACCGAAGTCGACTACGATAAAGCTCATTTCGAATTGTATCGGTTCGTCCTCTGCGCCTGGAGGTGAGGGAATGCAATTTAGTCCGTCGCCTAAGGGTCATCATATTCTGGCATATAATTCATCTCGAATATTTGTCTTTGATGTAAGGGAGCATGAGCTGGCTGTTAAGCGAGAATTTAAGATATTGCGTCGCCCTGCGTCAGCGTGCATATTGGACGATGGTAGCCTCCTTGCGGTCTTGTCAACTGACATGCAGGTTGATCTGTATGATCTGGGCAAGGTTCCACCTCGCCGGATACAGTCGTTGATCCTAGATCATGCTCCTCGTGCGATCGCATTATCTCCATGTGGGCGAGTTCTAGCAGCTGCATATGAAGGCGGCATCGAGGTATCATCTTTAAACCCAGGGGCTTTGCCGACGGATCGGAGGGCTGTGAAATGCGATGGTGTAGATTCTCTTGCCTTTTCGTTCGATGGAACCCAGCTGTTGGGAACGACGACAACATCACACACACCTAATACTGTTATCCTGACGGCTCCGTATTACGACCCCGAAAATCAGATGTCCGAGGAGAATAATATTAGCGCTCTATGGACTACTTCTATCCTTTTCCCAAATACAAGCCGAGACTGTAGTCATGCTGTTCTGTTACAGGAATCAAGTTCTATGGAGGCAACATGGACATTTACCTACGACCGAAGCTTCGAGACGTTCCGCGCCGTGAGGATCGACGACCTTCGTAATGGAACCACTTATTTTACAGGACCCGTTCCCAGCGCGTCCTCGCCTGGACCTTTGCTTCCGTGTACCTTACCCGCCGCTAATTACCATGGCGACCTTGTTTCTGCCGGATTTGAAGGGAAAGATGTTTGGCTTTACGGTATACCCGAGGATTTAGAAGCGGTCCCCGAAAGTAATCATGCCTCATCCGATTTGAACGGTCCCCCCGGATTGCATCGTATGAATAGTGGGGTCTCAGTTCGGTCACCACGAGTACAGGACGTAAACGGTGGCCGTGTTCCCCAATGGCAAATACTTTGTGACAAGTTTCGCAACAATTTTGTATGTGGGCGCAATATTACTCAGTTGACTGGTGTGAGTACCGTAAAGTGGGTTTCAGGTTTTGGTGATACATCTCTCGAGGAACGTCTGGTTATTGCTGCGCGAGGCGTTATGCCCCCTAAACCTATAACTGAGGAAGATGGCATCGACTTTGTAGACGGAGGGCGAATCACAATACTGGACTTTAATTATAGTCCGGTGGATGGCGAAGAAAAAGAGATCACTATTGAAGTTGGGACCAACGAGGCCGAAGTACTAGAAGAGGAACAACGGGATATTGATACGGAAGTGGCTATTGTGAGACGAAGAACAGTAGCACAGCGGAGGGGTAATCGGAACAGTATAATGTCTGTAGCGGCAACCTCATCTCGACAGGTTGATGTTTTGCTTCGACCATCAACGTCTTACACTATTGACGACCTGGAGGATCCGTTGGTACCACGACCTATGGCTACAGCGCGGTCAAACTCTTATGTGACAGCGCTGGATGAGACGGAAGACGTGTCTTTGGAGGAGGCTCAAGAGGCTCTCGATGCTCCATATGCCCATGCCAACCCACGATCTGGACCGACCCTGCGCCGTGCTGCAACGGCTGCTGCTGTGAGCCGTCGACGGAACCCGCAACCGGCCGCGGCTGGTCGAATCGAGTATAGACGCGCCGACGGGAGGGCAGAGCATCCTCACGAGAGCGACGCTGACAATTGGGTACCTCCCCCACCCCCATATACCAAAGACGACCCTGGCGACTTGCCCGCGTTTCTACGCCATTCCGTTATATCCGGCGTCGGACTTCCGCAGAGTGATGGAGGTTTTGTTCCGCCAGTCCCACCGCTTCCATCATCTATCCCACCTGTTCCACCCATTCCAGTAAGCTTATATTCGCAAGCGAGTCCTGGTCGTCCTGAGTTACCTCGTCTCCAAACCACTCCGCTGCGAGAGCAGGCATCTCGCATGTCTTGGAATTATCAATTCCCACGGCAAGGAGGGATGAATGATTCTCTAAATGGTAGTAGATCCGCTGTGCCAATAGGTGGACAATCACCTACCTTTTCGCGAGATAATCGGCCCCATGTGGATGACGAGGATATATATAATGTATCTCCAGTCGGGACTCCTCCCCGAGCCACAAGCTCCCACGTGACCGAGAGCGCTGATGCGATGAATGTAACCCCTGAACGGCCTAGCCCGCATAACACAGCGCCGTCCTGGCGTACGGAATATACACCAACCTCAGCTAGGTCACACCCATTTATGGGGGGATCCCGCCCAGGATCGGCTAATACATATCATCACAACCCCACAACACCTTCATCTACCGTGGGTAATCAGAGGTGGGACAATTCGCATGCCGGCGCCTATCCGATTGTCGGTAGACTCCCCAATGCTCAAACCTGGCCACGGGCTTTCCCTTTGTCGAATACGCCTTCTGTACCTTCTGTGAGCGGCTATCCCCATTCCGCGCCTACTACAAACCAGTACAACGAGGAAATCATAGCAGCAGCTTTACCACCGGCGCCCACCCCAGATCAGCTAGCCCGTCTTCATAGAAGGCAGGATAGTACCGGCGCGCCTCGTCCCGCATCCGGTAGTTTCCAGTTCCCTCGCGTACCTGTAGGTAGCCGTAGTCAGCGAGACTCGAGGCGGTACAGTGGGATCCCCGAAATGCAACCGCCAGCCGATTCGGACCAACCGCTGATTATTAGCACGCCGACGGGTGTAAGTGGTGCGTTTGATACCCCCGGCCAATTGGATGGGAGGCGGCCTTCAGAGCCAATCATTCATGCTCCAGTCGCCCGTCATCCTAGGCCAATATCGGGAGCTAACCTCCTTCGCCCTACCGTTGAACGCCTTGAAACTATTTCTAGTATCAATAATGGAGAGCAGCCACCTTCACAGCCCAACTCTACGCCGCTTCGCCACCATACGAGCTTGACGCGCCGCCAGAGTCGTGCCCGGAGAGGAGCACTCAAGAATATCAAGGATGCGAGGCTCCGAGGATGGACAGGCCGGAAGAAGAACAAGAACAAGGACAGCGAGCCATGGACAGACTTGACTTGGGCAGCAGCAGCTCCCGGAGGCCAATCGAAAGACAGAAAGTGTGCCGTGATGTAAAAAAGGAAGAGGGCATGATGACTTTTATAAAAAGCGCAGATATGATTTTGGATTTTTGGATATTTTTTTTTGAGAACATAAATACCCCTTTGCCGTCAACGCAATCAAAAAAGAGAGATTTTTACTTTGTTTTGGGAAGGATATAGGCTGGATATTGGGTCCGCTCGCTCATATTTCGGTCTGGCTTGGGAAGGGATAACAGGCACTTGTGTACTAGATATCATAGTCTGTCGCCTACACATATTTAGGGGAGTTGGAATACGACGTGGAGCTGCGGTTTGCGGTCTCCTATTAGTCTGTAATAGAATTAAATGGATTACCTGGTGGTAAATGTTAATCAAAGTGTTCAAGGGATACAATGTCTTTGCTGGCATATAAACAGCCCTCGCTTGATACGGCCGCGGATATACAAATTTAGAATTATGGAGCTGGCTTCTAGTCACTTCAACATATCACGGGTGCATGATAAACGGACGTGTTAGGTATTGTGAACGCCACTGCCTTTCGCAGGGCGGGAGGAGTATCATATTACTGGCCAACACTCGTCTTACGAAGCGTAGCAAACGTCACGAAACTTATCGAAACGTCTCAGTGACAATAGTATCTCCTATCAAACAGACAATGCACAATGCCAAAGCAAACCTCCATAGAACAAAACCCGATTACCAACGCCATCACTATGCCCCTAACTCCAACGCGCGTCCCGATTGATCGCGCGTGGTATCTCATGACTGGAAAATCAACGGTAAAGCGTGATTATGGGTTGAACTAGAACCCCATATCCATCTGCATCCGGTCGACATCTTCGTCGGCAAGGGAGCTGAGGCCGGAGCTGGGGGGTCGGGGAGAGTCTTCGGGGGCCTCGGGCTCGGGGGGACGGTTGGCTCGTTTGTGCATTTGCTCGGCCCACTCGCGAAGCGGATTCTCCTTAGGCTCTGGCTCCACGATGCCACGGCCGAGAATGGTGCTAGCATATTTCGAGTCGTCGCCCGTCCTGTTATGCTTGCGCTTAAGAGCTGTGATCGGTTTGTTAGCATGATCGCGATACTGGAATTTGCAAGCATGTGCTGATGGATGCTTGTACTTACCGCTCAGGTAGTCCGTCTCTTTGGGTTCCTCCGCTCCCTCGATCTCTGGTACGCCAGCTGTCGGCTTGTCAAGACCAGCCACCTTGCGGATGCGGGCGTTCTTGGGACCCATTGCCCACTGGATGAAGCTGTCCACGCCGCGGGTATCCTCTTTGCCGTAGTATATCTGCTCCGTGAACTCCTTGTTGGGCATGAAAGCGCCGCAATCTTCGAGAGCCATACGGACATCCGTAATATCGGGGATGCAAGATATACCGTTTTCGTCCCTTGAGACAGCGATCTTTGCGACGCGGTATGATATGGTCATCATGTACTTAGCGACTAGACTGGTGAACGCGTCGACGGTCGCGGGAGTGGAGGAGTGATAGCCTTGCGCGCGCATGATCTGGAGGACGACCGGTCGGAGAAGCGCGTGGTGCAGCTCGTAAGCATTGAGGTTGTGGACGTTCTGAAGGTCTTGTGAAGACATGGTAGGCGAGAGCTGAACCAATTGTTTTTTTGTCTGGGATGGGTAGCTCTGAAACAAGACGTCGGTGTCTAGAACGCGCCCGATGCTATGGGAAGACAAAGCGATTGAAGAGTGGGAGTTCTAGATCTAATCAACAGTGTGGGTTAGGTGTCTTTCTTCGAGGTAGAAACATGGAAAGTGATCTGAAGATAGATTAAATACCTGCGTTGTAGCGACGTTCGCGTGTTTAAAAAGGTGTTGAATGAGATGACTTTTTCTAGAATGCGAAAACTGCAGAAGGAAGTTTTGCGCGAGAAGAGAAAGAGGGGATGGTGGAGTTAAGGTAGAGATAGAGAAGTCTGATGGTCTGCGAAGTGAAGCTGATACCCTCTATTAAGTAAGACGACGAAAGACCAACGTGCTAAGTGGGAGCTTTACAAGGAAATAAAGTTGACGTAGCCCCACCTTTTGAAAAGAGAGGTTGATGGAAGAGAAGTACTATCACGGAAGATTTTGGTACTATATATTTTTCGGAAAGAGCAAGCTCGGGTTGGAACTTGGAAACGACGACAATATCGATGTTATCGTGGATACGGGGAAGTAGCGATCAGTGTCAATTACGTACGGACTAACCAAACTTGGTCGACCGTACTGTGCTCTCTGCCATTCGCGCAATGAGAACACCCTAGCGAGCCGTTGCTAAGGGTTTCGTCGCGATATTCGAGATTTGATGCTATCTTCACAGGGTGCATATGTAGAACTTGAAAATGGGCGGGAGTTTTCAATCACTAAAGTTACTAAAGCTGATAGCTTCCATCCAAAAATAGACTAGTGTAGAAATTCGCATACCTGGTAAGTACCGTAGTATTTTTACATAATCAGTTGACATTTACACCCAATATTTGAATGGGAAACTTTCTCGATTTATCTAAGTAGGATTCTATTTAAATAAAAGTCCATATGCGAAATCACATGTGAGTTATATACTACTAAGATCATCTTTCTCATCATCTTTATCATGTATGAGAAAGTAAACTTGAAGTCATGCAACCTTGAACCTTGATGATGAACTTAGCAGTCACATACCTTGTACTAAATTTAACCTTCCAATTGGCTGAATTTGCCCCACGCCAAGGTTGGAGTCAAGCCCCACATAAGCATACCTTTATCGATAAAGCCCATCGGAGACAGGCCAACCCCAGACCCGTAATGCGTCTGTCGCGTTTTCCAGATTTCCCATTTCTTCATCCTATGTTCATCCCACAAGTAGATTCCCAGTTCTGCAATTTGAACCGACATTGAGGAATTTCCGATTACTGTCTCTGGTTCGTTAATATTTGGACTAAATACAACGACAACTGCTACTTGATCTCAAGTCTCATCTCTTCATCTCAATTTATTGAGACGTCGAGACGCGACCATCCTATTTGTCTTTAGCCATCAATCACCTTCACATACACATCATGTCTTCCATCAATGCGAAACCTACGCTCAAGCTCGACACGAGTCAGAGCATGCCACCCCCCTCTAATACCGATAATCCAAAACCCAAATTGAAGCTGAACACGGCTCCTACTCCTTCTAGAGAGAAGATCAAAATTAACCTCAAGGAGAAATTAGGGGGTAGTCAGCCAGGCACTCCAGCAGCCACCTCCCCTGCCCCGACGCCGACAGTTACCAAGTCCAAGGCGGGAAGAACGTCTAAGCCCACCAAGAAGCTGATCGAATCGAAGAAGCGCGGTTTCGATAGCGACGATGAAGACCGCCCTATGTCCGAGACTCGCAATGAGGCAGCAAGGCCAAGTAAGATGATCAAGATAAAAAATGCATCAGCTGTACCAGCCACACCAGTTGATAGGATTCGATTCAAACCTCGAGGTGAGCCTATCGAACATCGCCCTGGCGACGGGTACGACTCTGAGGCAAGCGACCGTGAACATGACCCGATACGCGAGTCAACCTTTATTATCCGTACTCTTCCTGATCCATCGATGGATTATTTGCGCAAAGCTATAGAGGAAGGTACAATGGGTGTATCTAAACAGATGGGTGGTGCAGATTTTGGCCTTCAGTTCCTCGACGTTAAGTCACGTCGAGCTGTGGTCACTATCGACGGAAACCATTACGCGGCTGTTCTAGTTCAGCTACCTACTATCACGGAGGCGACGAAGACATGGGACAAGAAGAACATGATGAAGAACTCGGATATATCGGAGATGCTTCTCTGTTTCGAGAAGGTCAAGAATGAGGCTGAAGCCAAAACCATCCCACTCCCAGAAATGGTCGTGAAGAACGATTACAAATGGCCCCATGGCCTTACCCCTCCAATGCACGACGCTGTTCACCGACGATTCAGAAAGACGCTTTCCGAGAAACAATGGCAGACTAGCGCAGCTCGTGTCGCCAAGCTATTAGAGGACGACGCAGCCGCCTTGGAAACGCATGTCGAAGTTGTACACGACGATTATGAATCCTCAGATGAGGACGACGAAGAGGACGCCGAAGGAGAAATCGAGCAAGATTACTTCGGAGACCAGCCTGAGGCAATGGATGAGCGAATAGAAGAAGACGACGAGTTGTTCGCCGCCATGGAAGCCGCGCTCAATGAGGATGAAACGCAACTTGAAGAAGCAGACGCAGAAGCAGAACCAGTTGCTGCAACGCCAAACGTACCACTGGATGCGCCAGAGGCGCCAACTCCGATGACTATCGACGCTATTACACCAGCACCCGCGGCAGATGAGCCCTTATCAGAAGAAGACGAGGATGAAGACGAAGAGGATGAGGACGATGAAGACGACGAAGACGTCGACGAGGAACAATTAGTCGCAGAGCGAGAACGTAAGGAGAAGCTCGATGAGCTTGAACACCTGAACAAATCATACGAAGACACACTACGACAGCTGGCCGAAGTTACTGCGCCCATCCTGAAGAGACGTATTCTGACCACAAAGGCCAATCTCGAGAAGGAGATCTCCGTTAAGAAAGCTGCGCTAGGCTTGACAGACGAAGACTAATCAACTGGGTGTATTCATAGGTGTGCGGGAGAAGCTGTAACGAATTGAGGGCAGCAAATTTTTCTAGGGGGATTATACTTGATACCAGGACAATTGTACAAATCAAGGCGCACGCGGCATACATCAATGACATGGGCAATCGGATGGATTAAGGAGTTACTGGAACGATACCCTGACGCGTTACATAAGGCTGGGATTACGATGGATTGATACCTGGGATATCCGCATACTGGTGGATGGACAACAAAATGCTTTTGCACTTGAAGAACACTAGCTAGCGTTAAAACAATTTGCTCTAATACGAGAAGTATTTGGTCGCGATTCTTTGACATATATGTGATGTTTTGTTTACAGGTCTACTCACGTATAGTACATCTTGAGGAGTAGAGCTACGTCTGGCTTCACCTCTACCCGAGGCCACACTTTTTCCTCCCATCTATCTTATAACAGATCACCCGACGTAGATATGCCGTTACCCTCATCAGATTTCGTTGAACATCGTAGACTATTACATGCCCTTCAAGTAGTTGGACTCCTTAATACTCTTCTTCCGGTCCTTGCGCATGGCCTTGTTCAGCTCATCCCGGGCCTCCTGGGCCGCGAGGGCACCCTCCACCGTGTTGTCCTCGTTGCCGGGTAGGTTGATGCTCTGGTGGTGCAGCGGCACCTTGGGCATTAGGGCTGATAGGTCGCCGCCCGCTAGGATCTTGGCTTCGAGCGCGCGCTGGCGTTTCGCTGCTAGACGACGCTGTTTTTTGGATTTGGCTGGGAGGGGGTTAGTCGTGTGCATGCGTATATTTATACGGAGGAGTAGGTAGGTGTAGGAGTTCGGCGCATCACTTAGGAATGGCTAGATGCGCAAAACGTTGAAGAAAACTTACAGAATTCGTCTCCTACGTCTTCAGCCGATTCTTCCTCCTTCTTCTCCGTCTCTATGCACGTCCATAACCACGACGGGTACGCATCGTCGGCTAGAGCGATGGGGTCCTCCTTGTTCTTGAAGTAGTTTATACCCGTCAAAATCGTGCCTTCGGGACACGCTGATAGATTGGGCTTTTCCTCGCCGGCTGGGGTGTCGGCTAATGGTGTGCTGAGCACGGGTGGCTCGTTTGATGGTTTGGGTGTGGATGAGGGCGAGGGGGCGGCGGCGGGGGGTGATCTCTGCGTGAGAGTCGTTGAGAATGGTCGCACGGCGCGAGAGGAACTAAGAGGTATGCGTGAACTGAGCGCCGAAGCGCGCTGAAGACAGCGCCTACATATCATAATGGATGGTTTTTGTTGGGAGGATTGAGGCGGAGGATTGAATTGGTGGGTTCGGATTTTTGAGGTTTTGAAGCTCTAGAAATTTTGTATGCGAAGGTCGGAGCTTTGGGATCGATTTCGCCGATGGCCACTCAATTGTCCACTCGATTGCCCACTAACTCACTAAAGTGGAAGGGCCATCAGCGCAAGAGCCTCAACCCCGGATCTGGAATTACCGGGTATCAGAGTAACTTGGTACACGTTAATATGCAAATAATGTCTATCTATATGGATGTTTCACGAATTAATCATGGCGATTTGATTGGAATTCTTGTTCTTGAAGTTGGGCTTCCGGTTATGTACAATATGACAGGTGTTTGAGGGATTCCCTTTGCACCAAATTGGCCTCATATAAAGGTTTCCACTGGTTTAAAGCTCATGGGCTTGTTATTTTGGTTCCTTGTTTCGCCCTCCCATTATTTCACCTTCCTCAATTCCGTATCTACTATTTGCTCGACTCCATCCTTGACAACCTTCGAGCGGGCGACGTGTCGTTGCTCAAACATGTAACCCTTCACTCGGACATCCTTAAGCATCTGGAGGTATTTCTCTGTTATGATATTTGATATTAGTAAATTCCGTTGTTATAAACCGTCTTCCATTCCAATCCTAATGATGCGACCCCTCACACAGTCCCGTGCAGTATTCCCTCAGCAAGTTAAACCTGGCTCACCTCTTAAAGCACCGCACTTCTCAAGGTGGTTAACACCCTCGCGGTAGTAGCATTTGCTCAACTCTTCCCGCACCAATCGGCCCATCATAACTCCCACCCATTGTTCTCTGATAATGGCGTCTTGTGCTTGCTTCAATGTCTTGTTGTCGTCGAAGTCAACGCCTTCGAAGGTGGGAGGGACCGTAGGCTTCTTTGCCAGGAAGGCCTCGGATTCGGGGGTCGGCATTATGGCAGAGGGGTTTGACGTTGCAATTTGAAGACCGGTTTGATATTTGTCGAGTGATCCTCAAGTGACAGCGATCCAACGCTGTCGTCTGTGGTCGAATGTCAGGTAGGGAGCGTCAGTGGAATTGGTGATAAAGCTTCAATCAATCAATTAAGCTGGATTGCCAATATCAGTGCTCCACTTGACAAGAGTCACGTGGGAGAATTTCCGGATTTGTACCTATGTATCTCAAGTAGTACAAAGTACTTTCGTACCTGCCTAAAAAATATCGTGCAAACGTTGTGAAATAAGGTCCGTCCTATCGTGCCTCTTTAGTTCAATTTAGTGCAATTTAGTGCGACACTACCCCTCACCGCCCACTTGCCCCCACTGGCAGAACGAAAATTTCACAGAAAAACATTTGCAGGGTCCAGAAAGTTTGCAAGCTTTTTTTTTTTTTCCCCAAGCTACCAACCACACTTTTTCATTGAAATACCGCTGCTACCCACGGTCGTCTTCCATCTTTCCCTTTCACATCTCGTTCATTCAATTCACAACTTGTGCATACACTTTCAATCAATCATTCAATCCCATAATCTTGTCGTCGCAATGGGCAAGGTTAAGCAAGCAAACGGCAAAGCCGCAAAGGCTGCCAACCCTCTCACTGCCGTGAAGAACGCCGGCATTAAGAAGTCAACCGACTCTCCCAAGGCTAAGTCCAAGGCACTTGCTAAGGATGTTGCTTCCAAGGCTGTCAACAACAAGGAGCTTGAGAAGAAGAAGAAGAAGTCGAAGAAGGTTGTAGAACCTGAGTCTGAATCCGAATCCGAGTCTGATTCCGACGCCTCTGAGTCCGACTCCGCTTCTGAGGACTCTGAATCTGATGATGCCTCCGGCTCTTCGGACGACGACTCTGACGCTTCCGAGTCTGAGGAGGAGAAGCCCGCTGCCAAGGCCCAGACCAATGGCAAAGCTAACGGCAAGGTTACCAAGCCTGCCACCAACGGCAAGGCCAAGGCCGCCAAGGAGGAATCCTCCGACGATTCTGATTCATCTGATGATGATGAGGAAGACAGCGACGATAGTGATGACAGTGAAGACAAGGGCGCTAAGGTGGCTAAGCCTGCCGCTGCTACCGCTGAGAAGACCAAGGCTAAGGAAGAGGTACGTCCATTCCAATACTCACATTACTTGTATACATGTGCTAACGTGAATTCTAGTCTGACAAAGACTCTGATGACTCTGACGACTCGGAGGAGGACTCCGATGACTCAGACGATTCCAGCGAGGAATCCGAAGAGGCCGAGAAGAAATCTGAACAACCCAAGAAGCGTAAGGCTGAAGAGGAGGTTTCTACACCTTTCAAGAAGACCAAGACCGAGACCGAGTCTTCTGGGGACGAATACACTACACTGTTCGTCGGAAACCTTGGCTGGGCTGTCGACGATGACAAGCTGTACGAGACTTTCCAGGACTGTGCCGACCTCAGCAGTGCTAGAGTTGTCACCGACAAGGCCATGCAACGCTCTCGCGGCTTTGGATATGTTGACTTCTCATCTCACGAGGGCGCCAAGGCCGCATTTGAGAAGATGAACGGCTTTGAACTCGAAGGCCGTGAATTGAGACTCGACCCCTCTAAGCCCCGCCCCGCTGAAGACTCCACTCCCAACGCTCGTGCCCAGGACAGAGCCCGACAGCACGGAGACTCCGTCAGTGCAGAGAGTGATACCCTATTCGTAGGCAACCTCCCGTGGGACGCTGATGAGGATGTTGTGTCTGCATTCTTCGGCGAGGTCGCAGAAGTCAAGAGTGTCCGACTTCCCACCGATCCGTGAGTATTTCATCTTCACCACTCCGTAGTGCTTATGCTAATCATACAATAGTGAATCTGGAGACCGAAAGGGCTTTGGCTATGTCACTTTCAACTCGGTCGAAGAAGCGAAGGGCGTTTTCAACACCAAGAACGGCGCTTACATCGGCGAGGGTCGTAATTCTCGTGCTGTCCGTCTTGACTTCGCCGCTCAGAGACCTCCTCGTGAGGGCGGCTTCGGCGGTCGTGGCGGCGGCCGAGGTGGGTTTGGTGGCCGTGGTGGCGGTGGCCGTGGAGGTGGTCGAGGTGGTCCCCGCGGTGGCTTCGGTGGACGTGGTGGCGGTCGCGGTGGTGGCCGTGGAGGCTTTGGCGCTTCCGCTCGGGGTGGTGTGCAAAAGTTTGAGGGAAAGAAGATCACTTTTTAAAGTGACATAACCGCACATGAGAGTTCTATCTGAGGGTTCCTTGACACACACGACGGTTGGCTTGGTGGGTTTGTGGGCTTCTCCAAAACTATACACTCTTTTAAGAGTTGTGGGCTTTGAGGGCTATGCTTCTTCGCGAAGCTATTCTGCAACCTGAGGGCTTGATCGGAGGGCAACCTCCATGTGGGTTCTGAGGGCTCGAGGGCTTCTACGAGGGCGCGCTTGTTTCTGGCTGTTCTCATGCGCATTGATTCTCATATACCAATTTTCATCAAGTCGGCTTTTCCTTCTGTGGGCTACGAGGGCTTCTTTGCAGTCAACGGAGTTGGAATGAAACTTCTTATGCTCTGGGTATCGTCCCGGCATCTTGAGGTGGACCAAGCTCCTAGATTACGAGGGCTTTATGACGGCGTTTGAGGGCACCAAAAAGTTACTTCTCTTACTGGGTATGAGAGACGAGCAATTTTGCAGTCATTCCGATGGTAGATAATCATGGTTTGGTGAGTATACCACTCTTCGCGTTTTTCCGTAGGTTTCGCCAGCACATGTCTATAGACTCGACAGATCCATAATGAATTCCGCTTAATTTTTCCTATCTGTGGTGTTTTCTTCTATACCAAGTGAACGTAAAATACATTGACGAATTGAACAATTCCATCTAAACTCCTCGACATGTATTTGCGATAGTCATACCACAAGACAAATGCCCTCTCCGATTATCTAATCGGCTTTAAGGATCCATGCTTCATCCTCGTCCTGCACGATGTCGAAGATGGAAGATGCCGACATAAACCGAGGCGTTGCCTGTCTGCGAATGAGTTACGACCATTAGGTAATCTCTTTTAACTCGAATTGATGACTAACATGAAAATATCGCTGCTTAATAATCAAACTTCTTTGGGTCATGTGGTCGTCCCATTCCGAGTCGCTTCCAATGGTAATATAGGCCATAGTACCTTTGGAAATGTAAGGTATGTAACGAACGAGGTCGTATTTGCTGAACTCATGCTGCCACGCGGGTTCGACCATCTTTGTCAACGGGTAAGGGTCAGCTTATGTAATATAGACAATGAGGGGTTAGGGTTAGGGTTGGATTGAAGAAGTCAAGACGATCAAGGGTTAACAACCCAAGGAGGGAGACGGATCAGACCATGAAGTATCATACATAACTGATTCACGGCCTCATGTAAGAATTCAAACTTATCCATAGCTTGGTACACTCCAGCTTCACCAGAGCCAATTCGTGGCACAACGTGTGTATCAAAACTCTTCCGGGACATCCCCAAATAAACCATCGCCACGCTGCATTATACGTTCTTCTATAGTGTGCAAGAACTCTAAGTCTTCTTCTGAGAGCGTAGACTGGTTGCCTACGTGCCGGCCGTACGCGAAACCGAGGATGAAGCCGGCAAAGGCCATTGAGAGGATGATGTACGCCATTTCGAGGCACAGAGACATGAGAGAAGAGGAAATGATGATGAATAAGTCATATGCTTCTACCAAAGGATGCATTAGTAGTATGTGTTATTGGCATCGTTGGAGCTGACGATGTTGGTATATGTGTATTCCTAAGTTTGTTGAAGGTTCATAAAGCCGATAAATTTATTGAAGTACCTACTAACTTACAATCGCAGACTCAATTATGCCTTCTCCTTCTAACGAGTTTACTATTATTTACTTGGGAATAGCTATAGGTAAGTTAAGGCAAGAGCGAGCTCATCCAGGATAAGAGTCTGTATTAGTAAGCCAGATACACAGAATCACATAGTTGAAGGTTATGATACTATCAACTTCGTGCTTGCCAAAAAAGTGGAACAATAAAACTAGCTGCTGCATAGGTAGAATATCAATTCAGCGCCGGATGCGATTGGAATATCCTTGAAAAAGCTGTCATATAATGGGGAGTCGAACAATATCAACCGTGAGCCAAATCACCCATTATCCCCAATTCGCCTAAATAGGTAACTTACACGTATCTTAGTCAGCAGTAATTGCAGGTTGTGTAACACAGGGGATAGCGCGGCTGTATTATGCTGGGATTTTTTCCATCTACTTTCGTAGCTTTTCATTCAACTGAGATGGCATATTATTACGCATATGAGACTTAGTCGCATACTCGTAACCGGCGTCGTTGCTTTCGTGACAAAAGTAATAAGGTATTATTCAAAAAGTAGGTGCCTATAAGGAAATCTTCTAGAACTATGTAGAAGTCCTGATCTTTTGGACCCCGGGTTTCATAAATGCTTGTATAGATCCTAAGAGTCCTGCAATCTCCCTTAATATCCAATAAGGCTAAAAATAGCTTGTGCTTCCGCATTCTGAGCATCTTTTCTTGTTCTAAATATAGTAATTGCTGAGCCGTAGCTTCTTATTCGTTCCCTTGATGTTGCATACTGAGTCTGCGCCGGTGACTTGCATGATAAAAGGTGTGATGTACTACTTTACTCACCTCTAGCTAATCAAATTAATGGGGAGTCCTTTGAGAGGTATAAGCAAGCATCATCAGAATCATCTTTGATGATTGTCAGCTGTTGTTATACCTCCATGGATTTCACCTGTTCACCTCTCTAAGGCTTCCATTGGCAATAGTAGAACATGAAGATTACTAAGCGGACATTCATTATATAAGCTAGCTTAGTTAAGTTTTGAAGTTATCCTGAATAACGAAATGGACCAATAAGAGGAGCCATAGAGCCTAGTTTTTGCCTAATTTGGCATCCTTGGATTGATCAACAGCGCCGAAATAATAGGGGTCAAACATCCGATAGTTCCTAGAAAATCTATTCAGATGGGCGACGACAGACATCATGTAACATCGCCCGCGGATGACGTACTAAGTATTGTTGATTATATGCCTGGGGATCTCTCATAGCCGTGGTCATCGTTGATGCTTCGTAAACTACCGTCCCATTACGAGCCATATCTGAGAGCAGACGGTCTCATCTGCTATTTCCCACGTAGATTGTTTCCGAAATTTGTTCGCTTCAATCAAGAAGTTAAGGAGGTATTCGCGCTCGGCCTCTCCTCCCGCCGAGTACGATACACTCACCGCGTCATTGAAGGCCACTGCGCAAAATGGTCTCATCAATAGACCATAGTGACATGTTCGCCATATCCTGGCACTCCATTCGAGGCATTCTAGCTCAAGTGTCAGGTCGTCAAAGCCACGCATCTTATTTAACTCCTGCTTCATTCGATTTACCACAATATTGAATGAGTTCACATTAGCGAAGTGTAAAGCCGTAGTTCCATTTGGAAACGTGTATCTCGTTCCGAAGGGAGACTCTGGATCGGGTATTTCCTGAATCAGATTGTACTGAAAAAGGGGTTCTATGGTAGATTCATTGAACTGCCGAAAGTGCGCGCTGAGGTCGTCGACCGCGGTGGTTAGGTCCTCGATTTCTTGATACTCTCGTAAACAAGAGGGCGTGTCCCAAACTTGTATGAATCGATTAATAACGCTCGCGAGGTTCATTACTTGGAGGATTAACTTGGATATCTCGAAGAGCCATGGCGTTCGGGTCTTCCACTGAGAAAAGTAATTTGTGATTACCTGTGACCATTTGGGGTACGCATAGAAGTTGTCGACTTTGCCCGCTACTACTAAAGTAAACTGTGGGTTGAGTTAGTTGACATGACATTCGACATTGAATGTATGATGGATTTACTATGTAAGCAAATGCATCTAGCATGAGCTGGGCTCCAAGATGGTCTTCGGGCTTGGAGGGCCCCCGCTGTACCAGTATGGAGTAAATTCCATTGGAGTGCGATATCTGGTTGACACCACCCGCATAATCAAATATGTACTAATGAATTGTTAAGAGATTCCTTTCATTGAAAAAGGGGACTCCTTACTTCGGTTGTCTGGAGATAAATGGTCGCAGCCAGTGTAGCATTGGACGTCTGTTCCTTTGGATCGTCGAGAACCCTTTGCAGACTTCGGAGCGCACGGCTATAGGACGATAAGTCGAATAGTTCGTTCTTATCCGCTCCCTGGCAGAGCTTCAGCCACGTGGATAGCAGAAGGTTGGTTGCATCGAATAAGGCTTCGTTTCTTTCAAGTAGTGGTGGTACGTATCCCAATGTGCTTAGCCATTGGCTCAAGCTATACCCTGTCCCTTCGCTAGATTGCAAGTACATCACTACCTTAGCCCCTAGTAGGTCGAACCGGGTTCTAGAAGGCTTCTTTGGTATCTGTGGTTTCTGGGTATATATTCTGAGTTTTGAGAACGTTGCACCGTCCGACATGGTTTTGTTCTTGAGGTTCAATAACCTTATCTTTCGCCTCCCGTTTGATTCCAATGATGCCGGTTCATCTGTTGAATCTGTGTCGGTTCCGTCTTGGCTGAGGTCTCCCAATTGCATGCTTCGCCGAGTATGTCTCCCATTATGAACGAACTTGACGTGCTTGGATGGACCCGAACATTCTTTACCCGCTTTACTGCAGGTTCCACAGGTCGGCCAATTCTCATCACACTGAGTTGTAGATGTTAGAATGAACTAGCCAATGAACGAATCCGATTCGAGACCAGTTTGTTACGTAGGCGTGATCGTGATTTGAATGTGTTGACTAACCTTAGTCTTCCTTCGCCTGCAAAAATCGCATCTATTACTCTTTGGTATGCCAACCATTATTAATGAGCTGGGAATGTTGTCACAGTTCTAAATTGTAATCCGACACCTCTTCAAACTTTCGTACCTGGTCAAGCACTCTTGAAATTTTTATATAATGAAGTCTCAGGCTATGCCCGGGGTCCCCTCCATAGTCCTTCCGGTGCTTGTAATCGTGCTCGCAGCATGAGCCACAGTTTGGTTCAGCCCCTCCTACTTCTAGGGGCTCAGTGTGACCATTCTTCAGTGGCTTTGACGGATTGGCCAATCGTTGACGCAACCTTTTGGAATCGAGCTGCTAAGCCCCGCCCTGTCAGCCCTATATCGCACCATCATACCGAAAGTAGTAAAAGCGTCGAGTGGGAATAGGATCCGTATTTAACTCAGCGGGCTTGGTTGATTCATAAATAATTGGGCGGTTGTTTGTTGTTGAATCAATTTTCTAGCAATGTACGCACGTTAAACCATGCATGAGTAGCATTGCATGAGATTGCCAAAGTTTGTGTGGCTTTCAGGACATATGAGGTAAGTCTGCAAGAGTTTTGAGTGGGTGGATGAAATGAAAGATGAAAAGTTGAAGTTACAATGAAATTTAGCCCTCGCAGCTCTTGGTAATAGATGAATCTAATGTTGCTTAGCTAATCAGGGGTATCCATCAAGGGTCTCCAAGCAGCTAAAACTCCGAACCCCTATTCATCTAAAAGTAACCGAGTACTTTCCTAACAATGCAGACTGAAAAGTTGAATCTATTCCTTCAATAATGCCTCTTAAATATAACAACCAAACCCAAAGACCGGATCATTAGACATTAGCTCGTGTATATCTTAATATCATTGCTCATCCGGGTATTTGTCCTTGTCGTCGCTCTGACTATCTTCTATCGGTATGCCTCGAATTTCTTCATCGGTTGGCTTGTCATCGTTCGCCTCGCTCTTCCTAGCCTTTTCGAGGGCTCTCTCGGCCTTGATCTGCTTACCGGTGTCGCCTTGCTTCTTACCCCTCTCGCGAATTTTGTCGAATGCCTCGCGTGTTAGATCTTGCCGGAACATGCGCTCTACCACGTCCTTCTTTCGAGTGCGCCTCCCACCGATGCTGATCAATATCCCCGCCGTGATATTGACCGTTATAGAACAACTCAGGATCGTTGCTGTTAGCGCCATCGGTCGCGTATGGTAATCGATACCCCAAGTCGTAGCGCCCAGGGAGATCTGGAGGCACGAATGGAGGTCTAGTAGCGTCTGAATTGCAACTAGCCAGTTTAAAGGGAAAGCGTAGTGCGTCTTGGTTTCGTGCGGCTTGTAGAAAGTATGCGACTTTGCGTATTTGGTCTGGTGATGAACGAGCCTCTCCTGCTGTTTTGGGGTCAAAACTGATTTTTCGTCGCGCGCAGCCTCAAGATCCGCGTTCGTCGGCAGATCATTTTTGTCGCGCAGTTTCCCCATACGCTTGTTCCTCCGTAACTTCCACGTCAAGCGGTGGTAATGCGCGATATAGATCATATGGTAAGTATCAACTGCGCGGAATGGCGCTAACCCGTCACCGACAATAGCAAAAAGGGCAACTAAGACATTGTCGATGACGTTGATGGCGTAGACCTGCTCCTCGCCGACATAAATCCAACCAATCAAGAATAACACCCAAGCCAATCCGAAGAGGGTAATGAGCGTTGCATACAGTGTGACGAAAAAACCAAGTGGTTTTCTAACGTACTGTCCAAACGCTTTCATGCTGCGCTTAAATTTGGAACGTCGCGAATGCAGCATATGCCGTACGTAGTCGTTCAACTCAGCCTTTTCCTCATCGCTCCAGCCTTCTAGCAACACGCCATCTGGCAGAACAGCATGCTCGAAATTGAAATCCTCTTCTTCGATTGTTTCCTCCCTAATGTTAGGTTCCTTAGGTCTTCTGGGTCCCCTAGGTGCCATAGAAAGTTGGTAAGTTGGACGTCGATTAATCCATCTGCCAAGGGAGGGTATAAAGAGAGAGTTCTGAATGTTGGTAACATTGTTCAACGTAGATACCTCGGGATCTAATAAGCGCGTCGAGGTGTTAGCCTCGTGACTCGATGTTTCAAAATAGTTTAATGGTACACTCACCAATAACGTCGAGTATGTCGGCAACATTTTCGTCTATTTCTGTACGTCGATTTGGTCCATGAAACAGAGCTGTGCTCGCCGTTTTCACGTTCTCACGAATCGGAGGCATGGCGGCGCCATCTGTTCCTCTACGAGGTCGTATTATGGCCAAACCCGGGCGTTGGCAACCCCTGCCGGTGGGATCGGAGCTAGAACGACGTCGGCTGGACTCTCCAACATTTTGTCTAGAATCCTGCTGTGATTGTTGCTGTTGTTGTTGAGGAAGAGTTGGCGTCACCGTCGATGGTTGTTGTAAGTCGTGCAATTGAGGAGGAGACTCATCAGACATTATAGTCTAAAATGTATCCGCGACGCGAGCGACGCGAACCAAAAAAGTTTGCTTGTAAGAATCCGACTTGGCAGTTGACTCGGGACATATTCAACAATGGAGAATTGGAGATGCTCTAGTATGGCTCGGGAACTATGTATGATAGTAAACGTGAATATAGTGATGATGTCATGATTCAAGCCCCGAACCAGGGGTGGCCAACAAGGGCAAGGATTAAAACTTGGATCCCACCCTAAAAAAGCAGATCTGTCTTAACTAATGGGTCTTATAACATACCCCTTCTAGTACATAATATTCTACAAATGCATAAACCACAGATGAATCTCTGATATCAAAATACTGTGAAAGATGTATCGCGTTTATGAATAATCATAATTTAACTCGAGTTTTCTACTTTCAACATCCATGGATGTTTTGAACTCCATTTCTCGTGTCAATCTAATCACAAAGTACGTACATTTATTCGATACGTGTCGCCATTCCTTAGACCGCCCATGGTATTAGTCTTACTCGATATATCACCGCGTAATCCAAGAATACGACGTATGTGTATTGTCTAATAAGGCAATTGTTTCTCGAGTATTCTTCGCGGTGCGGCTTGATCTCATCACGCTTAGCTATAATCCTCCTGATGGTTGACTCAACTTGACAAACTCCCTAACGATTGCGATATTTTCGAATTACGTGATTACCGCTTCATCGCCAATGCCATTCAATACCTAGTTTATCGCATTCGCTCCTCGCGCCCATCCAACCAACTAGTGCAGTTCACGCACCGGACAGCCTAGATTAGTCAGCATCTCGAACTCTTGGCGAATTCGGGGATTCAGGCACAAACCTTCGAGCTAATGCTCTTTTTACAGTATCGACATTTTATTGTATGCTTGATGATGGAGTCGTTCGAGAAATATTGGTATAAACTTGCTAGGCCATAGA
Organism: Annulohypoxylon stygium; assembly: GCA_003314315.1. Classification (NCBI taxonomy): domain Eukaryota; kingdom Fungi; phylum Ascomycota; class Sordariomycetes; order Xylariales; family Hypoxylaceae; genus Annulohypoxylon; species Annulohypoxylon stygium. Next base: position 737,821 of record QLPL01000019.1, read on the forward strand.
GAGCCAGACCGAGCCCTAAGAAATTGACGACTCGATTGAGAAACACGCTGTCCCACGTCATATCAGTCTTCGTAAATTTATTTAGCTACAGAGAGCTTCGATTCGTCATACCCATAAGCCAGAACGATGGCTCCATCGTCCTGTGCTTGGTCCAAAGTGTTATAGCCATCAAGATCATTGTAGTTTGGCCCCGGCCTTAGCACAGCGAACTTCTCGTTCATGTTCCTTCGTAATGGGAGGATAACAGAGAGCGGCGGAAGAAGTATGTCGCTTACGAGGGAAGTAGTCAGGGCCGTGAATGCTGTCGCTAGGCTATCGAGAACAATATCAATGATTCACATCTCTTTAGTAGGTAAGTTCATATTTCTTCTACTGACATCAAGCCAAATGCAATTTCGAGAATGTTGCCAGAGAATGCGAATTCGATAAAGCCAGAAAAGATGTGCTGCACTTTCTGTTCGCCTTCTTCCAGTAAGGTACGGCGCTCCTGCTCCCTGTTCTCCTCGTCCATGTCCCACGGGTTAGACATTATGAGATGACAGATAGTTGATTCTGGTTCTGATATGTAGGAATATAGGAGGATATAGCATGCAGCGTTCTGTAGGATGTTTCGCAGGAATGTTGGAGAGGTTCCAAGGTTCAAATGTTGTTCACGCAACACAGATTAAATTACCCAGTTCTGTGATACACGGTCCTATCAAATTTCCCAGTTGTCAACAGTCATACCCGTCCTACCTGCCTTATCAATCGATCGCCAGCGCCATTGAAGCTCATGTGCTCGCTCGTGGAGACAATAGCGACCATCAAGTTGCGGGTTATTGTGGAAAGCGCCCAATGAACGGGTAGATGAAACTGAGCTTAAGCAGTCTTATCTAGATTCGTCAACGTCTAAAGGCACTGAAACTTCCTATTGGAAGTCCGCATTTAACTAAATTTATAGCGTCGAACTACGCCGCAAAGTCACTGATTTTACCGCTACCGTAGTAAGGTGAGGATTGTAGCGTACAGGGGACCTAAGAAAAGGTGAGTATCTAATTTCAATAGCAAGATTAAAGATCATGTATTCTTAAAAATTCACATCTGGTGTCATAGTAGGACGGTTTTCTCCAAGAAAATATACTAGAATTCGAATATTCATTTCCAGATAATTGGAAATTCGAGCTTTTCGCGATTGGCTTATATAAGCCGCTCCTTAGTCATCAACCATTTTCGACGTTACTAAGTAATTACCTAATACAATTCTATATATGATTAAGTAAGCAATACATCACCCCTTGTTACTCTTCACATGCAAATAGAATTACCAATGAGGCTCATAAGCACATCGCGTCTGTATGGTAAGCTAGTCAATAGGTCCTACATATACAGCTCTAGTCTCCAACGATAACTCTAAATAGTTAACCGAGAAGGATTGCGGAACTCGGCTGCGATTGGGGTTACGCGATCTAGATATAGTTAAGAACTGCCGGTCACATATGCATGTAACGCTTTTCCAGCAGTGTGGTACGTCTTTCCTAGGGGAGTCCAATATTATTATGCAGTTTTGTTGATCATCATGATCAGGATCACGAATAACCGTAGGACTCCACCCCGAAGTAGTCTAGTTGAACCGCGTTGCATCGATCCTTCGACCCCTGACTTGGTGCCTGTAAGGCTATACATCTCAAACGACCCGAAGCTCGGTGAATACGGCATATTCGATGCAATTCGACCCCAGTCAGATCAGTATGCATCGATATGTCACCGAAAGATACCTTTTCTGGTATTTGCGTAGTAATGGGAAGCGCTTGGCTGCGATTAGGAATTGTGACAGTGAAAAGCCCTCTAGAATCAAAAACTCCGCCGTTTTACTTATACATCATGATTCTAGAAACACGGATGTTGCGGAAAACATGTCAATCACCAAGCACTTATGTCATATCATCACCATTCAAGTTGGAGAGTCATTTAATGAAATACATGTCAAGGCAGAATCGCGGCGAAGGCTACTGACCGAAGCCTCCGAGAGAAATATAGATCTTTTTTATTTAACATAAAATTCCTCTGTGATATTCTCATCAAACCAACTACACATTTCTCTGAGACTAAGTTTCTTCCAGACAACTATTGCAATATGAAAAAATCTAGGGAAGAATTCTACGATATTCTGATCAGAAGTCAACTTTCAACACCGGCATACCTCAGGACGATATGGCTCTTCACATACAGCGACATGAAGACCATAATGTTCCCACAGAGCATATTTGGAGCTATCACAGCATACGCCGCTTGTATGTTTGATCAGCCTCATGTTTCCCACGGGGCAATAAACTGGCTGCTAGTTCGATATCCTTTAGCTCTCCTTTGGACGTGGTCGAACCTACTCCCATTTAATATCTTCAACCAACTAAGCGAAGAAGCAATTGAGGAGGACCGTATCAATAAACCGTGGAGACCTCTACCCTCCGGCATGATTAGCAGAGAAAAGGCAGCATCTTTGATGCTAAAGCATTACATTTTAGCCATAATAGTGGGTGCAAGCATTGGTGGATGGCGTCAGACACTTTCACTTATGTTCCTTGGCACTTGGTACAACGCGGGTGGTGGCGCTGATAAAAGCTTCATCGTTCGAAATCTCATCAATGCGGCTGGGATTTTATCCTTCGCCACCGGCGCTATGGAAGTAGCGCTAGGAAGAAGATTATTAATAACGGGGCCTTCGATCCAATGGATGGGAATTCTAGCTTCCGTTATTTTCACCACAGTACAGACTCAGGATCTCTACGATATGAAGGGCGACTCGATCAGAAACAGAAAGACGATGCCACTTGTTATTGGAGATGTATGGACACGATGGTACACAGCTCTTACAATCACGACATTCAGTACATTTTGTCCGATATACTGGTCTATGGAATGGTATGGCTTCGTCTTGCCATTGGTTTTAGGGGCGTTTATCACCGCACGGACACTCAAATACCGAACCCCTGAAGCGGATAAGAGAACTTTCCAAATGTGGAACGCCTGGCTTGTATCCGTTTACTTCTTACCAGTCGTTCGATATCTAGACATGGGACGCTGAGAGAATTGGTGAATTGGTGTACGATTCTGTACGAGATCGCGCGGCTCATGCCCCGAGGCAATCCAACTTTGTGAGAATGGAGAATCTAATAGCAGAGCAAGCCAGCCACAATACTTTCTGTATGTCTTTTCAATGGTAAATATGAGTAGATCAGGGGTTATAGTAACGGAAGGAAAACTAGAGGCGATGGAAGGCTAGCTGCTATCTTGTATAAAAGTTTCTGTAGAATCATTGATATAGACTTATGAACATGAGTTCCTGTTTTAAATGAAGGTTTTCATATGACCCACATATTATTATCTTGAAACGAAAATATGATAGTGGTGATGATGAATCTTACGTCGCTAAGTGACGTACAGTTATCCCAGAATGCTCCGAATTATAGGGATGGACTTCCGCCTGACAAAACATATATTCGAAAGCGGATCTTAAGGACTTAGGAAATAACAGCATCGTCGAACAAGGAGCTCCAGGCTACCCCTTGCCAGGGAACGCGGTATACATACACGAACCCTCCTTTGTGTACTCTTTAAAAATTAGCTGTTACTATGTCTCTCTCCTCGGGGATATCAAGGCTACTGCGTTGGTCGTTTAATCCAACCCTAGGTCTTCCAGCCATCTCTGCTCAGACCTCCAGCTGCTAACTAATCGCAAGGAAATCATCAGGCACTTCCTCATTGCCATAGAGCTATTCTTATTGCTCGGAAGGCAGGACACAGAGTCAATTTCTACCCCATCCTATGGGGATTAGTAATAGCTTTAGGGTGAAGGCCCCATAGTATCTTCGTTCAAGCTCGTCGACGGTTCTCGAACATGTGGTTCCCCGTGTGCAGATAGTACCTATTGTCCTCCTCCAGGAAAACCGGCTTTTCTAGACGGGCTTTAGCGCAGGGAAGAATGTAAAGACCAACGTCCATTCTTTTTATAGCTGAATAGTACTATAGTTTGCCTTGGTGTTTCTTGTCTTTCACATGGCATTTCGGGCAAGTACCATCGCTTTTTAATTTTACGTCAACCCGTTTCTCACTGAATCGGGGACATTACTCGATTTTCTCTGCCTCTAATGCCTTGTCGAACTGCCTTTTATTTTAAGTATCTTTTCTTTCCGGCAGGTGATTCTTGGTCGTTATTCTTGGATGCAGGGTTGAAGTATTTTTATAAAACTCCATGAATCCTGAGTTGCGTATTAGGGGCTACCGAGACACCAGCATGAGATCTCGGGAGCGATAGAATTATTTGTGCACTCGATCATCCTCGCAGGTGTGGTACACATTCCTTCCGAGCCGATCTATGGAGAGGCTTTCTTGCTTTGCCCATACCTAGAAAGGGCCAATTATTGCCCTACCCAGAACTATTCTGGATATAACCATGCGCGCCTAACCTGATACTAGGGCTTGTGTGGCACATAGGCATGTAAGATCGATGGATGGGTTGAATCGGTCAATAATCCTGGGCGCCAGTTAAATGTGGTATGGTGCCCTTAAACCACCAATTATTATCTCTTAATCCAAGCGCCTAGGCAAATCGAACTAGAATCAAATATGTTTAGCAACAAGTCTTAGAGAATGTATAATAGATGTGAAATATAAAGCTTGACTAGGATATAACATACAATTATCATATACATCATATTCAATAACCTCAAGAGATATTGTGTGAATCCGTGTGATGGCGGTAGTTCTCTTGACGTAGGTGAATGGTCAAGACGGAGAGGGATAGATGCTAAAGCTCCTCGAGCTTTAGCTTTACTTATATAGGGCTGGATTTGTTCACCCAATGATTGGTAATTCGAAGAACGAGAAATATCTTTCTTCCCATCCATATTAAATTAAAAAGATGGGTATCACGTCTTTATAACGGGTGTTGAGTTTGGTACGATTTAATATTAAAGAAGAAAAGGGAATAGATGTCGTTTTTCGACACATTTCTAATTTCTCGTCAGTCATATTATAGATGAAGAGTCCGGGAGAATTTAGTACTGACTAATGCTAGCCTTTGGGTATGGTATTCACCCAATCGATCTCTAGTATTCCTAGAACTCATGGTGGTTCTATATATTCCTCCTTCTTGCCGAGTGGGTTATACTTAATTGCCACCTGAGTAAGCGCCTCGAAGAAAGCGATAGTTTCTTGAATTTAGAGGGAGGACGAGACCAGCCGCGAGGCAATACCTCGTTATGCTGTCGCTCCGATGAGGGAAATCCTGCTAGCTTGGTTTTACCTATCTCCAACGTATGCCAGTTGGAAAGACAGACTTTACCGTCTGGGTAAGCGTATTTAATGGGATCTCACACACCCGCAAGAGTGAAGGCTTTAGTTAGTCAGCGAGGAGCATGGCCTCGGAGGTGCGGTTTGATTAGACGACAGACAGCAACTTAGGGCCGGTGTGGTGCAGGAGAGGAGTCCAGGCATGGCTATGGATGCTTGGGCATTTATATAGAAAATGTTGGTGAATTTGCGCACCCACTGATTACGCTAGACAGTGTGAAGGTTATGAGTCACTTAAAGTGTCTGAACGTAGGTACTGTAAATTCTATCCATCTTTGTTATTGGGTATCTGAACGGTGTTTGTTCCTATGCCCCTGCACTTTCAGTAGCGTCCCTATGTTTAATGTATGACATGGGATGATATATTTTGGTAGGCACACTGCAATGGATGATAGATACCTCCAGGCTATATTAATGATAATAATTCATTTTTAGGAATGAGTCTAATTATTAAGAATCAACTTATACGTATTCTTTACAGGGTCCTTTCATCTGAGAATCCAATAAACTGGAGTCATTACCCAGGTTATGTTACGATCCGAAAATACGACCCCCGGAGAAATTGATAATCCGGAAGTCACGTGACTGAAACGATGAATCGTGATAATGGATGCCCCGATTCATCGTTTCAAGAAACGATGGAACGATTAACCTACGATCGGTTCCTACAGATTCATGACAGGACCTATCGAAGGATACCAAAGTACGGGAGCTGTAAAAACCCACCTTTGGTGACATACTATCCCACAAAGATAGTATGGTGGAATAGTATAAGAAGGACGGTATTTCCTCTGTATTTAGTTTTAGTTCTTCAGCTTTCAATCTAAGTATTCAGACAGCACTTGAATATAGAGTCTTATGAAATCTCTTTTGCGAACAGAATCGTCAACCCTACAGTATTGTTACCTTAAAACCAAGTACCCCAGGGTACGTATCCGCTCTATGAAGTCCACAGGACAGAAGTAGTAGACGGGTTCGTAACAGGTTAAGCTTGCAGATGAGAGGGTCACAAGAACTTTTTGCGCAAATTATTTGGTAATAAAAAGAAGAGATGAAAGCTCAATAATTGTTATAGTTACTGTTGATAAGACTGAGAACATGTTAGGTCCAGGTACGAATGGAGACCTAGTAGCCTCGATATGTAGGTACTTAACCTGAGTTGGTAATGTTACGTTGCTAGGAGCTATTGGGATGATATCAACTTTTCATGGCCCCAGAAGATCCTAGATACGCAACAAATCGTCCATTATGGTATTTGGTCAGGTGGAAATAAATCTTTCCGTATACAATGATAATCATCACGTTGACAAAACTGATTATGTAATCGTATCGTTAGTGTTATTCTCTCCTTTTCCCCCGACCTATGCACAGGAGGGGGCTTTAGTACCAAGTTCCCTCTAAACATTCAGAATAGGTAAAGAGAAATTGATGAAAAACAGACGGTAGATACCTAGTCTAATCGACAAACAAGAAACGACCGCCCCAATAGTGGTATCACCCAAAGCCGTCCTTGCCTAACTCCAGCTTAGTCATAACTCATACCCCTTTTCAGAATGCCCTCTCCCACCTATCTTCCTCACATTCCTAATGCTTCCGCCTGAATACTCCCAATAACCCACGTCGGCTCTCCCCACTAACCCTCGCCCCCTTCTCCCCATCCGCCACCACCACGCCTCTTCGCCTGTTTCGTCTCGGGACCCAACAAGCTAAGCTCCAAAACGCCGTCGCGACGAGCATAACCGCGAACGCGACCCAACTCACAATCAACAACTTCTTGCCCTCAATCGCTGAGATCCCGACATCGTCCCCCGCGTCATTGATCTCACTAACGCCCTTCTTCGAAATCCCCGTCACGACCGCACTCGCCAGCGCCAGCGCTAGTGTGCCTAGTCCGGCTAACACTATATTCCCGATCGCAACGGTACTGCTAACAGGTGCGCGCCTGACGAGCGTTAGAACGACGATGCATGACAGGAAGGAGAGCCCGGCAAAGCCGGCGCCCAGGACGTATAGGACGAAGGTTGCAAGGAGGAAGCTGTTGAGGTAGTCGATTGCCTCTTGTACTTTATCTGGGATGGGGATGACGGAGGCGGAGAGGTTGAGAGGGCCTTTGTTGAGTTCTTTTTGGATTATGTCGGTAAGGTTCAAGTTGACTAGCAATGAATAATGTTAGTTACCTAATTGGAGATATATATGAGTACGATTTTTCATACCTCCTGGTGCCTGCGCCGTGCAGTTCGTCGTATTGTACCAGGCGTCCGCATTGGTAGCGTTTGGCGCGAAGTTGCCTTCGCAAGCCGTCATGACGTGTATACTATACCATTGCGAAATCCCGAGCTCTTTTGACAGCTCGTCGGCGACGTCGCCAATGATGTCATTCAGCTGGTCTGTTATCGCGCCTTCGATATCATCCCAAATGGAGCTAGTGGATGTGGGCTGAGACTCGGAGGACGTTGAGGTGGGTATGAGGTCATGTCCAAAATCAGACATGTTGATCTAGCATTATGTTTAGTGTAAAATAGGAAAAGATGTGGTTTGTGGGCTAATGACGCACAGAGATAAGGTGGTAGTCTTCTAGAGCTTGCTGTTGCGATCCGCTACCGGCGAAGAGCGCTATCATCGCCAGGACAAATCCCGCAATCGACAAGATGAGGGGAACTATCACCGTCAGCGGTCTAACGCCGCCATCGCGGATGATGGCCATGGTATCCTTCTAGATCCTCAGAATATTGAGACGTGGTTGTCGCTTCGGTTTGCTCGGTGTAGTGAAGGTAGAAGTAGTATTATATCAGCCTATAAAAGGGGAGTAATTTGGCGAGAATTGGTTGGTAGGTGCTTATAGGTATAAAGGAGATATGCAGAGAAAACAATGGAAGTTTGATTTGAGATTATGTTGTGGAATGAATATGGTAAGTTTTATTTGAGGCCTGATAGATAAATACGATTGTTCAATACAGGCGTGGCTGCTATGATATAACAAACCTTACATACACTCACTAAACAGGTCACAAATGGCTGTCACCCATTCGCTAGAATTCCGCATTAGCATACGGTGCCCTGGAAAACCAACAACGCATCTTCCATTTAGCTCTATCAATTACCAGATTCTTACCGCCTGCTGGGCATACGTATGCCTACGATACGTACGATCTTCCCCTGTCTTGATTATTCCAAGACAGACATCATGGATGTTTCGACAAGATAAGTACGTACACTACTGCAAGTCGACGGCATCTAAGTGGACGGGAAGTGCGTCACAGGTTGGTTTTGCCTCCTTTAGTCAATGCCTGCAACGATGATTGGCTCCTGACTAGCGTTGCGTCATAGAGGTCCATCTAGAAATGATCCCTGCCAAACCGGTTCGGCATCTCTTAGCCAGTCGATCCTAGTCGGTTGTATCGTTGTCGATCGAAACCCGGCGTACTAAGAAATCTAAGCCTTCGTTGGCGTCTTTTGAGACCAATTAATAGCCACAAGACAACCTTAGTTAGCAAGCTCTCGAAACAGTTCTATGAAAAGGAAGCGTTTAAAAATGTTGAAGATAGTCAGTAAGCATTACGCGTTTACATTACTTTGAAACGCCTGGTTACCCGATATTTGAATCGTGAGGACTGAGATTTGGAACATCTTTCATTGTGTTGACGTGAGAACCACCTCTGGTTGTCATACAGAGGTGACTAGTTAGTCGGGTCAAGGCGCCTGGATTGGCGGCACCCCAAACCCGGCCCACGGAGATTCTAGACTCTTCATCCTGGCTGCTATGCTTTCTGGAAGAGTGTCTTTCTCTACCGTTATCCACCGCCCCTTTCCTGATCGCCGTGCTCTGATGTGTGATTCTACTGTTCTCGCAGAGCTGACCCAACGTTGAACCTGCAAAACTTCGCGATCGGTTGAATCGTCCGTGAGGACATAGCCCGAGTTGAGCCTCAATGTCGTCATCTTCCCCCAATCACCCACCCAATCAACAGAATAGTTCCCCTCCACAATTTCCGACAGAGCAATAGACCAATTTCCGCAGCCTGTTAAGTCAAGATATTCTAGGCTATACAAAGCCTTGCTCAGGCGCCTTAGTATCATAACAGCCTCTGTCCAGTCATTATCTAAGCTGTGGCTATACGGCCCGGTCCCACCATACTGTACACTCATCCCGGTCGACAGTGATATGACTTTGGCGAATTTAGCGTTTGGAGTCCAAGATGGTTCAGGCCATCCCGCTAGACTGAGATGTGTAATGGCTGGTAACTTCCCAGCTAAAGATAGAAGTTGTTTCCAAGATATGTTGATCGCCTGTTCTGGATCAATCGCGAGGGATAGTCGAGTCAAATTCGGTAGTATCTTCAATGGCCCAGAAATCGGAACAGGAATAAGTTCAGGGGCGTCCCACGACTCTTGTAGGACAGGCTGCTCGGGTACTGCTTTAGGAGGGCAGAGTAGTTCGCTCAATCCCTTGACCGTCAGCGACTTGCCCACGGACTCAGCTAAGTCCAAGTAAAATATGTCCCCGTTTAAGTGGTTCATATCGGGTTTCTCAATGTTATATTCAGCGAGCTTCTCGTCGGAAGGGCCAGCAAGGATAAGCCGCAGATCTTTGATAGATAGCCCAGGCTCATAAAGTTCCGCAACATAGGTTAACAATGCTATGCGCAAATGGCTAGGAAGTGTGTAGAGGTAGAACTGGTTCCACTCTCGTTGGCGCTCCCAATCTTGTGCTATTTTTCGAAGTAGCTGGTCTATCAAGCTACCAGCTTCAGGGACATAGGCGTCTGGTAAGCGCCAATATTGAATATCCCACGCAGTATCTGTCACGAATGAATCGGAAGCATTCTGCGATTGGGATGACCAGCTGGATGGCGGCGGGGGCCCAGGTGGTAGTCGTCGACCGTTGGCATCGCGGCGCTGGATTCTTCTCGGTGGAGGAGCGGGTGTGTCGGGAAGTCGGAAGATCTGACGGAGTGAAGGGTGGAGGGTAGGAGTTGGAGCTATCGTAGCAGAGCTGTTTTGTGCGCCGTTTTGCCTTATACCGCTCCGTCGCATTTCTGCGATGAGCTGGTTGACCGAGCGCTCATGTCTTTCTGCAGGTTACGCATTAATGTCATGCTATGCTATGCCACGTGCTACAATGATTAGGAATGGTGACTGCGGGACCTGACTTACTAGTCGTCTGGGACGAAGATAAGGCGAGCGACGGCGGGGCAATCGACGGCGGCTTCGAATATCTGTTGTGGCTCCGTTTCTTAGGCATAGCAATTGAGGTTAACAAAATCTATCTCGACTGCTCGCAAAAGACGAGCCTGCGAGATTAATAAACGCTGTTCACATAGGGTTGAAGAGTAATTGTCGTCCATGGGTGCCTTAGGTACAAGTAGAATTCAGTGCGAAGCTATCGTTTGGAAGGTTGGAATGAGTCAGTAAGGATTTAGGTAATATCCATAATGATCCAGGAATAGCAATCACTGTAAATGCGCTAAACGTGGAAGTGGATACCCATCCATGTCACGTATGGATATGCTAATATGCCCTAAGGGAATGTGACTATTAGGGGATCTAGCCTTCAGCGCAATTCGTTAAGAAATGGAGCCCTGAAGGTGCCCTGTAAGCAAAATATCTAAACAGACGAAATAATGACTCACTCGCTAAAATCTAGTGGATATCCAGTATAATCCAGCTGCTAGAAACGAAACCTTACAGTGAAGAAACATCCCTTATTTTAAAGCAAGTGGCTGAGCATATAAGTCCACCACACAGGGTTTATAAGAGTCATCTTTCATTTCATCTAACTACCCATCCAATGATATTTTCTATTATTATGTATCTGAATGAGTTCTCTTGCTATGAACGAGGTGAGTCTGACTATATCATTATGTAATCAACCATCTCTCATCTCTCATCGCCCCGCAAGAACATTCAAAACCCCTCCATCAACTGCAATAATCTCACCGTTGACATACTGGTTCTTAGCAAGATACAGCACAGTCATACCCATTTCCTCTTCACGCCCAGCTCTCATAAGCGGTACATGCCCTTTATCTTGGATCTTCTCCGGCGGTACATGGCTTTTCTGCCTCTCATCGCTGCCTTTCGCCGTCACTATAGAATATCCAGTTAGTTAACCCTAACCCTAACCCCTGGTTGATTACATAATATCATGGTATATCGGGTTTATAAAGAGAGAGAATCTGTACTCACTCTCACTTGGGAAATACCCAGGTGCTATGGAGTTTACTCTGATCTGAGCCTTCTGAAACTCGGCGCTCATGAGCTTTGTCAATTGGATCGTTGCGCCCTTGGCCGTGTTGTAGCTAAAGTGGCCCTGAGCATGTCTCATTATGCCAGACATGGACGAGATCGTAATGACGGAACTGGAATACGGCTCTAGAGGTCCTTTAGGACGAATAGCAGCCTGTAGGAGGGGAAGGAAGGCTACGGTCGTGAAATAGACCGCAGTGACATTTGTGTTGAAGTTGTCTTGCCAATCAGTAGGGTCTTCGTTATTCCATAGTTGAGCTTTAAGATCATCGGCTTCCGCGTACTTGGGCTCTGCTTTCGGACCTGAGATACCAGCGTTGCAAATTAGAAGGTTGATGTACTTCTCCTTTTTGCTTAATTCCACAACCAGATTCTCTATATCGTCTTTGCTAGTCGCGTCGCAAGGTCCGATTGGAATTATTTGGCCACCCCCCTTTGTGGGCTGATGGCTTTTCGCCGCGTTCTCTAATACTTCTTTTCGGCGGCCCGTGATGTATACTTTGGCGCCGTTGGCCGAAAGAGCTTGTGCCGCCATGAGCCCGATGCCTGTTCCTCCTCCGGTAATTACGGCTACATAATCCTGAACTCCGAAGAGTCTGTTTACGTCGAATTGATGTGTATCAGCCATTTCAAGTGGTGGACGATCCCGGTTCTCTGGGAAACACCAAAGAAATCTGAGAAGACAAATCGGTAGTTGTTTGAAAATATGTGAATGAACGTTCAATTAAACTTCTAAGATTGCTAGGTATGAAAACATTTGACAATGATATCCCAATTTCAATGGCGATGATATCACACATACACAATTGCTAGAGCTTATATGAAAGGTGTACCTGCCTAAATTTCGAAGAATGGTGACGTAAAGCACCCGTTACACCAGGCGCATCAGGGATCTCGATAGGGAGTAACAACTAAGATCGCCACTGCAATTCTAAGGTGCAATATAGCAATCGACTTGAAACGGCTTTATCAATTGGTATTTATACTGACGAAAAAAGGCGCTATATAGATTTACACGGACTGCATTTCCTATGCAATCCATTAAAATTCCATTCCACTTATAGCTTAGCAGTCATCTTCTGGCCCTGGCTCAACGCCTCCGTAGCATCTGTGATAAATTCATCTACAACAGCCTTCGCGCTCTTCTTCTCGTTCACTAACGCGGCGCATTGGCCCATCAGGAACGGTCGGAACTGGTCCATCATGTCTTCCACATCCTCGTCGCTGGTGCCCTTCTTTATTCCCGGAATTTCCGTAGCGCCGTTCGAGACCTTCTCGAGATCATTCTCGTAGGGGAGGATACCCTTAGCCGTCAACTCCTTGATCTCAGCCTGGCGCTCGTTCTCCCAGTTGTCGATGTACGGGTTATTTCGCACTCGCAGCGGTCGCCCGGTGAAGATGAGGGTGCGGATCGTGTCGTCGTAGCTAGCGGTCTGGACTGCCTCCTTGTGCGATTCCGGCGCGCCGGCTTCGTCGGTAAGGATGAATCGGGTGCCAACCCACACGGCGCTGGCGCCCATCATCAGCGAAGCAGCTAACAGCTGGCCGTTGTGGATACCGCCAGCAGCGACGACCTGAACCTGTTTGCCTGAAACAGCGCTCTTCTTTCCCTTGCAGATTTGCACGCAGGCGGGGATCAGGACCGTGGTAGGGACGTGTCCGGTGTGACCGCCACCCTCGCCACCCTGCGCGCAGATGATATCGCAGCCGATGTCTAACGCCTTCTGGACGTGCTTGGGGTGTCCGACCATGTTCATGTAGTAGATGCCGTGTTTGTGTAATTTGTCGACGACTGCCTTAGGTGGCACACCGACGGCGGAAACGAAGAGTTTGGCACCCGATTCGATGATCACGTCGACCAGTTCGTTAAGCTTGCCTTTCGTGTAATCGTAGCTGTGGTCGCGCGGGATTAGCTCTGTCATCTGTTTGGTCGCCACTCACCGAACCAAGGGCGACGGGATTGGGGATGCGAGAACATACTTGGTTTTCCTGGCGCTGCCACCGACTTGTGGGAGTAACAGATCAATTCCGAATGGCGCATTCTTGTCATTCAGGTACGACTTGAGCTCGTCGATCTGTTCCTTCAACATGGCTGGGGTGTATGACACGCCTCCGATGACACCGAGACCTCCGGCATTTGTAACAGCTGCTGCCAACTTGGGGCCAGCAGCAACGTTCATGCCTGCTAGCATAATCGGGTGATTGATCTTGAATAGATCGGTTATGGGCGTTCGGATCTTCTCTGGATATTCATCTCTAGTTAGTCTACTAGAATCAGTTTAGATGGTTGCAATTGTTGTAACGCACGTGGTGAGGCCATCTTGACTGTCAGACGTAAGCTGGAATTACAAAACAAGACGGAATCAGTAGGACACAGTCGCTTCTCTAACGTAGTTCTACAACAGTATGTCTGTATGTGACGAAAATGATTAGAGTAGATTAAGTATGTAGCAAGAAATAATAGAGTAAATCGAGGTAGAAATACACAGGGAGGAAAGTCTTTGATTATCGGCAAAATAGTCTAGAATTGGTGGAAATTGGGGTCGTACGGCTATTGAATCAGCGTATGACCCAGGCGAAAGCTGGTAAAGCTGGGGTACCGAGGCATCACGGTGCCTAGGCCGACGACACACTAAACCCTTCAAGGGATACTGTCTCTTTTAGGATTTGATGGGGTGCATAGACCCCTGAAAGTGGGTATCGAGCCGAGGTTCATCTAAGCCGTTTGCATGCGCCAGAGGGCGGTAGCTCTCGATATATACCAGCATGTCTGGTGTTTTGCATCGCGATAAATGACGGTGAATGTCACCGCAAGCCATCATGCACGAGGTAGAATCTGAATGTAAATTCTAGCATTGATTTGTATTGCGGGCTCTCCTCATTTACAGAATGTGTCTACTATCTGACTAAAAATTCGTATAACGGGACAAATTGATTACGTTATCCTTCCTCCATCGTTTAGAAGAATGGATTTCATAAGCCGGAGTTACATAGTACCGCGTAAAGCGGGTCTACCATAAAATCCGGTACGTAGGTACCTACTCCTAATGTGGACTCGGCTTCATCAATTTTTCCAGTCAGCTTCAAGAAATGCAGGCATAAGACAGTCACAATGTTTGGCTATCTGATGAGGTAATTACCTAACTAAACAGCTTAATCCTTCGAGTGACTTTCAATGAGTGTTTTCTCATCAGCATCTCGATTATGGAGTTTCACGCTTCGCCGTGCTTGCGTGCCGCCATCTCATTTCAACATAAATGCCTCCATAGGTAATTCAATATATCCTCCTTTTTCTTCTTATAATAAAGTTATTCTCCAACCAAAGAATATGGACCGCCAATTCTCGTCAAGTCCGTCCCCCAAAGCATGCGGTTGCGCGGGGCGTCGCGGTAAGCAGACTGCTTATATCGCTCTGGGAAGCAACCTTGGCGATCGAGTAGCTATGATCGAGCAGGCATGTAAAGAGATGGATTCGAGAGGTATCAAAGTCAAAAGGACGAGCAGTCTCTGGGAGACCGAACCGATGTACGTTCTAGATCAAGATAGATTCGTAAATGGAGCTTGCGAGGTGTGTCTCAGAATCCCCACTCCCTATCGATCATAAGCTGAGTGGCCTTCGTTAGGTTGAAACCGATCTAGAGCCATTGCCGTTGCTAGACCAATTGCAAGACATAGAGAAGTCTATGGGACGGCGGAAGCTTATAGATAAGGGTCCTCGAAATATTGACCTAGACATTTTGCTTTACGAAAATGAAAAGGTCGACCATGAGAGACTCAAAATACCTCATATCGGCATCCCTGAACGTGAATTTGTTCTGCGCCCCCTCGCCGAACTCGTGCCGCAGAAGTCGATAGATCCTTCCAAGCCGTGGAAATTCATCCAGGACTATCTCAACGAGCTGCCACCAGCTTCTGAGCCACTCTCAACTTTAACGCCGATATGTGACTCAGTAGAGCCTTTGAACGCCCTCAAGGCGACGCGAAAAACGCAAGTAATGGCAATTCTTAACATAACGCCGGACTCATTTTCGGATGGGGGGATTCACACCCCCGACTCGCTTAGAGACACAATTATGGCTTATGTTCGAGGTGGCGCCACAATCTTCGATATAGGTGGGCAATCCACTGCTCCGGGTACGATCGAAGTCAGTGCGCAAGAGGAGATGGATCGCGTGTTACCTGCTATAGAACTTATCCGTAGTCTTCCCGAGACACGAAGCGCCGCTATCAGCGTAGATACATACCGAGCATCAGTCGCCGAAGCAGCCGTCAAGGCCGGCGCAGATATCATTAACGACGTGTCGGCAGGACTTATGGATCCGGAAATGCTCCCTACGATGGCCCGCTTGGGTAAAACGGTGTGTTTGATGCATATGAGGGGAAACCCTAGCACGATGAGCAAATTGAACGAATATCCGGAGGGACTCATCCCGACTATTGCTCGAGAATTACTGGAGCGGGTTGCCGCAGCCGAGGCAGCGGGTATCCGCAGGTGGCGCATTATTCTCGATCCTGGCCTCGGATTCGCTAAAGTCGGCGAACAAAACTTACAACTTTTACGACATTTCGATGAGTTGCGGAGCTGGCCCGGGCTAGAAGGCTTACCTTGGCTTGTAGGGTCTAGCCGCAAGAGCTTTATTGGCAAAGTCACAGGCGTACCAAAGCCCATGGACCGCGTCTTTGGTACGGCGGCTACAGTTGCTTCAGCAGTACAGGGCGGTGCGGATATAGTGCGCGTCCACGATGTCGTGGAGATGGGACAGGTAGTCAAAATGGCCGACGCCATATGGAGATATTAAAGTAAAACCTCGCATTTTTTATTTTATTTTACAATTCCTCTACGATTTGCATGTGTCAGATGTCACTCTCATGTAGCAAATTCCATTGATCATCCGAACCGTTGTTGAAATCATACACTACATTGACTCCCTTAGAAGGTCGTCAATGACACACCATCACTAATGCCCACCGTCAACCCAGCGAGCGCCACTCATGAAATGCAACTAACAGGAAAGTTCCTCCTAACTCCAGGGACGTGTTCAGGAATGCGATAGGACGTTCAGCTTAAGCGAGACCGCCCATGTCATCATCAGAGTCCGAGTCCGTCTGCGTGGGCGGCATCTCGGACACCAAAGCAGCCTTGCCCTTTAGCTTCAGCGGAAAATCGATCTCATCCTGCACCTCCTCCTTCCACTTCTTCACAAGAGCATCGACCTTCTTCGTCTTCACAGCGTCGGCGTGGAATTGGAAGTCGGCATCGGACATGTGGCCGAACTTCATTTCGATATCGGCGCGTCGGCGGATCTGCATGACCTTGGCTTTAAGAAGATCCTGGCCATCAGCGGTGTCCTTGTTGGCGCACTCATCCACGATATCGTCTTCCATGCCTAGAATGACCTGCGTGATGATCTCCACCTCCTGGAATTTCTCCACGTACTTGTTGACCTGGTTGAAGATAGGAGGATAAACCTTTGTGAGCTTCTCTTCAACATCGCGGATTGCCTTCTCCTTCAGCTCCTCATCGGTCATCTCGATCAACTTCTTCTCCGGCTTCTTCTCTTCCTCCCCCTCTTTCTTCTTCCATTCCTCATCTTCATCCTCGTCTTCGTCGTCGTCGATAATAGCCATGATCTGCTTGCGAAGGTTCGAGCCAATATCCTCCTCCTGCTCATCATCGGAATCGCCGACCAAGCCAGGCACATCATCCACGTCAGGCACAGGACAGTATCTCTCCTGGACGGTAGGGAGGCGTTGGACTGGACGCAACTCTTGAAGACGGGCCAAGCCGCGACGAGCGTTAATATCGCTCTGGTGAGTCATGCCGGGACCTTGAAGACGACGATTCGGCATGCCATTGGGGCCGCGTCGATATCGGCCGTCCGGGCCCATGGGGTTGATCATGCCGCTGTAGCTGGTGCTGGGAGCCATAGGGGCCATGGGGGCCATGGGACTCATGTTGTGGTCACCTCGAAGCTGGCGCATGCTACTCATGCGGCGCACTTGGTTGGAAGGGTCCTACCATGCTATTGTTAGCGAGAGCGCTACGGCAAGACTACGCTGGCGCTTGGCCATCCTCAAAGATAAATACATAAGGAGACAGTAGTCTGTCGGGATGTAAAAGAAGAGCAGGGGTACTCACGCTGCGATCGTTTAGTTCGCTCATATTGCGAATCTGTTGGGTGTATTCCTCAGAGGGGGGGCGACCATGCGCGAGAGCTCCCATACCGGGTTGTCCCAGATGAGTAGCACCGAATTCATTCTCATTAAGGCTGGGGACCATGTACAAGCCATCATCCTCCTGGTTGCGTTGCGCTCTCAATTGGGCCTGGCGGAGGTTGTCATTGGCGAACTGGTGCCACTTACGCTTGGCCTCCTGAATGGTCTGGGCGTTCTTCTTGATGTAGTTGGCGACAGGGTCGTCCGTAGAGTTCTTGCTGGGAGATTTGTCGATGCCCGACATCGTGGCAGATCGCTGAACACCTGACTGAGGTGTGTCTGGAAGGTCAAATGTGACCGTTCGGATGGTGCCGGTGGATCTCGAGTTAATCAATCGAGCTGAACCGACGCGCATAATTGACACGGGACGGGCTGTCTGGATTTCAGTACTCATTGTGGTATCATCAATACCGGAGGGTTGATCATTGCCAGTGGAGTGGTGTGTGCCAGATCCGTCCGAGCCATCGTCGGCGGCATCGTTACCTTCGTCTGTAGCGTTCAATGATTCGACAATAGTAGATTGTCGAGAAGCACCAGAGATACGGTCATCATCTGCAGGGAGAAAGAGACCGGTGGGGAACGTGCTCTCGTGGATGCCGGCAGCAATGGCAGGGAGATGGGGAGTGTTTCCCTTGTTCGCTTCCTGAGGCATGGTGGCTAGGGGGATGTCACCTTGGTTAGGCTCTAGATCACCTTGGCCCTTGAAGCAAGAGAAAAGAGACGACAAGCAATTACACATCGTGCGATAGGGTTGCGTGTTGTGAGATGCTTACTAGAAGAGGGATGATTGGTTAAATGGAAACTCAATGGGTAATGAGCGTGATGTCAGGAAAATTGCGAGATGAGTCAAAAGGAGTGACAGTAAAATCAACGAGTGTAGAAACGCGTGAGTAATGATTCCCAGCAGTCAAGAATTTGCGATTCAAGATGCGTTGCAGCGTTTTGCTTGATGGGAGGGAAATGGAAATGCATGATTGAGATGAGGAATAGGAAAGGAAAAGAAACAAAATGAATAAGATGGAAGAGCAGATAATGATGGTTTCTAGCTTGCGGCTCGGCAGCATGTCCCACTACGTGCGGCAGTGAAGCTATCGCGACTAAGCGCGGCTTGATGGTGGCCCTCACAATCATCCCGGGTGTCCTTATTTAGCGGGGACAGTGATCATGGCTTCCAACTATAACTATCTACTCTCGGCAATGAGGACTCAAATGGGAATCAAAGTTTCTTGAGGCTATCGTCCGGGGAGCCAACGTGGTTGAGACCGTCCTTGTTCGTCCTGTCACCGGACTCGACTAGACGGAGCTCGCTTTGACTCGATTAGTACCAAGACTCTATTCTACCCAGATACAAAGACTCGATACCAGCGAGTATGATTTATACCTAGTGGTGAATGCGTTTGATGGATTTGAGAATTGAAATGCTCAGGTTCAGTATACGGATTCAGGGGCTATATTCAGGGGTAAAACAAGGGGCTTCGATATAGACTTAACAACCGACAAAGACATTAAGCACATCTTCCTATCATGCGAATTCAGCAGCTATATTTTATTGAATAATTTCACAAGAAAACTTACGTCTAACCAGAGACTATGAATTGGGTATATACCAGGAAGTTGGTTCTCTTCTTAATAGAGACGTAGGTAGTAGGGATTCCAACGCCAAATCGCTGTCTCCAGGGTTAGATTGTATTTACCTTCTTAGATTTACAGCATCTCCTCAACTCTAAGATTCTTAATATCATAAAACCTCAATCGATGGCTCCTTATTTACCTCGGACCATAGCGTGTTCATAGAACAGCGTCAATTACCATTGAGACAGACTCGATATCATGTTCCCCCACACAGATATCAGCACATACGATTCACGACTGATTAAAGCTATAATTCAATCAGCATACTAACTAAACTAATAGTCAACTTCTATGAAAACATATTTGCGTTCTAAAGTCAAAGTTATCTGCACCAGAATCTTCTAACAAATTTCCTCTCCGAAGTTTCTCAAGCTAACCACAATAACAGCCATCCTATACGCAGCCTTCCTTACCTAACACCAAACCCGCTCCTGTGGCATCGACCGCTCTTGGCACATTTCACATTTACGCAGGCCTACGTTATACGATCTAAGTGATCTATGTGCCATAGTAGCACCTCCCCTTACCAGGGTCTCAGGATCCGGGAACTCAGAATCGATGGCGTACGTCCACGGACTCCGAGCGGCGCCCGCTCACAAGACTGCGCCGCCACCTGAAACGCCAATCCCCCCGCGGCAATCAGGTTTTTCGCAACGGGCCTCTAGCTCTTGGCAAAGACGCCTTTTTTTTCTCCTCTCGTCCCGCCACGTAACAACCTTGGAAGACTATCTACCTATACACCCTACTGCCGTATAACCGTGAGGCTCTCCTTGGCTCCGCCGTTGTGGCTTTCGTCCTAGACTAGCAGACCTATGTACCTGACTACTAAGCAAGTAAGTATGTGAGTAGGTGGGTACGCGCTCGAAATTAATAGGATATGTAGGTAGATACTATGTACGTCATAAACACGGCACCCTTAGCTCGGCGTGCGTGGGCGTGGTGGCTTGCCATAGCCTACCGTCCACGTTTATATCCGTCAGTAGCGAGTGAGCCTGTTCCCGGACATTGAACGAACGCCCTCGGTTTTACCCACATGCCTATAAATTACCTACGCACCTAGTAGCTATGTATGGAAACCTCCGCCTTGCCCCCTTATCAATCGGCGACCGCCGGTCGGCGATGAAAGAGTTCCGCGAGAGGGGAGAGGCTGTGATAGGGCGTGTTCGCCACGTTTTGTTTTACTTCGTAATTGCGCCAGTATGTGCCGGCCGTTGAGGTTTTCGTCTTCGGTATGTCTCAGTTTATCTGCCGTGTTGAATCAGATACTGTGAGCATGTACCTCTCGAGTTACATCGTAGGGCTGGGGATTTGCTTCGGTAGCACGATTTAGCATGTGGTGTGTTCATCTTGTAGCCCTATCTTTCTAGGCAGTTTCTCTTGGCTATAGGTCCAGCCTCTGTAATGATCGCGTTTCACCTATAGGGCTTAGGGGTGGCTTCATATAATATCTCCCATAACGTCGGTCTGACTAAGAGGTTAGGCATTTCCCTCTGCACGGTGTCGCCGTTCGTTCGATATAGTCGCAATAGAAACACGACAGTATGCCTTAAATAATGATTACCATGATAGCAGGTGTGACGGGCTGCATGCCCGATTCATCGAACATGGCACGCACACAATTCAATCCTATCCAACACAGCCCTACGTGCGGTGCCAACGGACCAGAAGATCGAATCAAGAGCCACGTAATGGACGTAACCCTTCTAGGCTCCTTCCACATCAAAGTATACTCATCTAGCGACACCCGCCCGTCCCCGACACCCAATCTCACGATCACTCAGATTCCTCTACCCCCCACTTCCCCCCTTTCTCGCAAGGCAACGAGGCAGCTCTGCCCAGACGCGAGATCAACACCCGTAGTCTCTTTCGGAATAAACACCTGGCTGTCTGTGTGACACGCCGTTACACTAGATGCGGATGCTAGATTGCCCCAAGGCTCTGGGTGCGTGTGTATCCAGAACCCTACCTACTCGTGGTATGTATATACATAAATGCACCTATCTATGTACTTACCTGCCTACATAAATAGGTACCTATAGCACACGTACATACAATGCATACGCAGGCTAGACGTTCGTAGCCTACGGCTTGCGGGATGAGCGAACCTAATTAGCAATATATCCATACATACATACTGCAGTAATATCTCTTTCGACGTGGCACAAACGCGAGTTCCCGTCCTGCCTGGATCTCCTGATCGTCATAAATGGAAGAGCCAATCTCTTACCCGCGCTACGGCATCGAGCAAGTTGAGCCGAGTATGTAGGAACCGGTTCTTAGCTTAGTCTGGTACGGGAATCACATCATTAAGACGTCGAGTATATAGGTATCCATGTAAGTAGGTAAGTATGTATGTATGTATGTGTGAACTATCTGCAAAGGTCTATTGGCGGATACCAATATCAATAGTATCATGAATAAGCCGAGCTGAGTCCGTTAGAATTTCTCACCCATGTATGCGGGTATTACACCTTACTTTCGATAGGGACAGCCTTGCCCTGAGTGGCGATTTGTAGGTAATTTCGTTGAAGAGTCTTGGGCCTGTGACCGAGATGAGGGATGCAACCTCAGAAAAGTTTTTACGGCCAATTGAAAATCGAAGAATCCTTAAAAAATATTTCCAACTAATTTGTCTCCGTGTTTATATTGGTTCAGACGCGATAGAGCCTCAGTCTGCTATAGGTACTGCGATATCGATTCTTTCAGTCATCTTATCGCGTAAGATTCATGAGGTTTGCGCCATTCGCAGTGCTACGAACCACGAACCACGGACCATAGACCGCAGACCACAGACCACAGACCACAAAGACCCCCAAAAAAGAAAGTTTTAAACCCCCAAACAGGTTTTGTGTCACCTCGCGCTTACTCGGCTTGATCTTACCGGCCAATTCCTACCTGAGGAACTGGAAAGGGAACTTGGAACTGGGGAAAGGTCTCGAAGTTACACAGGCGTCTGCTTGGTTACACCGCCCAGCTGACTCCCTAGAAAAAGTCTTTGTACCACGTAAGCCTTTTCCCCTCAGATCTCTGATAGGGTAATATTTCCACTGGTGTAATCTAAAGGCGGCGTCGCAATTGGGGGACCACTTGATAAGTGGCATACATACCTAGGTAACTTAAGCAGCTAAGCACCTAAGTAGTAATATACTAAGTACTGTGTAAGTAGATAGGCAACGGTGTGGATTCCAACACGGCATGCCTGCTAGATAGGTACCTAAGCAGCTAAGATACCTATACCCAAGATACCTGGTAGATAAGTCGAGTGAGCTGACCACACTCGTGGCGGATCCTTCTAACTGTATTGAAAACTGGGTGCATGGACGGCAATAAGTTGCACATGGATCGGCAATTCGCTTGTTACCTGAGAGGAATTCCCTGCTTCGCTTAAGCGATATTTCTCTGCTCGATGGTACTCTGAAGGATTACCTCATTGGACCCCCATTTCCAAATTATGCTTCCCATACATTGTACATTGATGGGAACAGACAAACGTACAGCGTCTGCGTCGCAAGAAGCGCGGCGCAGTAGTTTGTGTTACTTGGAAGACGTCGCACGCAGCGACGCAAGACGCAACAAAGATAACCTTCCCGTCCTGTATGTGTACGGCGTGGGATTTTTGTACAACAGCCACCGCGCATTTGGCGCACATCAGTGACGCCCCTCTTCAGGCCCGCGAGTGACCTGTCATATTTTTCTCGAGACGTGAACACAGTGCAAAATTAAAGACCATGTCGGAAAGGTGGGCGCCCAGAAATTGATACGACCAGTCATTTTTCATCCGTGCTATACTTGCTAAGTCATGTTTTACAAGTACCGTTGTCTGACTCAGCCATTCCCACACGGGATCAAGCCGCGACAAGTCGTGGACTCTCAATCGACGCAAGTGCCACCAAGTACTGCGTAGGGCTGAGCAGGAAACGGAAGTAGTGTAACGAAGGGCTGACAATGCACGTCAGGCACATCATCCGTACGTACTGCATAACGTAGAGTGGAGGGTAACTCGGGGAAATCATGTCTGCTTACGGGTGATCCTTAGTTGCGTAAGTCTGTAAGTCTGTAAATTGTCGGTGGGTTGGAATGGGTTGAAGTGACATCACAAGCGAAACGGAGCCCCGTAGTCCTGCCGCAGGACTAGGTACATCCGGTACGTCTGGTACATCTGGTCCCGGTCCTGCTACGGTAACATCGCGTGGCTTGCTGAAGAGAAGCTGTTTGCGAATGGCAACATGATCCGAGCCTATCGTCGACATACTACCGCCTAGTCAAACGCTTACCGCCACGGGACCGCGCGGAGATACAGCCCCCAATTTCTTAGCACAGCTTGACCGGCTCGCCCTTGCTCGTGTCCGATTGCCAGGTCCAACCTTGACGGTCGACGTTGGAAGGGATGCCGTCATGTTTGCCTGCGAGACTAGATCAGTGAGGACGCAATTGACAGTTTGCTCAATCATGGATGTTTGTCGTATCATGACCGACATGTACCCTCTACAAAGTACAGCTGTCCGGATCGGATTTAAAAGGTGCTCTGGCGGCAGCTCAGGTACTTGGCACGGTAAAGAAATGGACCTTATGAGGGAGAGGGGTTATCTGTTATGGTGGGTAAGATTGAATCTCGGCACTTACCGGGCCTCGGCGAAGCAAATAATGAAGACCCCCGCCCTTCTGGAGCCAGTAGAAGCAGTAGGGGGAAATGAAGGGGCACGTAAGGAGTGAGTTGGTAGAAAGACGACATTTAGTCTGAGGGAATTTGGGTACGCTCAGCGCGTCAGATATAGTAAGCCTTTTCCGGTGAGAATATACACATTCAATGCCAAGACCGGAAATGCAGCACGATAGCATTCAATGTCCACGCGTTGCGGGAAAGCTCGCTTTAATTTTCGCCACTCGAGATCAGTTTCCGCCGCGGAAACTCGGAGCTCGATGCGACGCAGACCAGCGAGGCCAGACCTCGCAAGTCGGATATGGACGAGAGAAGCATGAATTACGGTGGTGTTATAGATGCGCGATTGGGTGAGTCAGTTGCCTAGCTTCTCTTTTCAGACCTCTTGCGGCCACTCCTTCGTCGAGGGTGGAAGAGAAGACGGATACGCGGCCCCCAACTTAACCAGTATCGACCAACGGCCGGTTGACAACGTGCGCCAAGGGCATAAACGCCATCTCATCATGTACAGCGGGTCTGTCACTCATGCATTGGTACGTTCCGGATCCGTGATGGCGGGTCTTGCTCAAAGTTTTTCATCCTTAGCATCGCGATATTGCGACTATGAGTTGCAGGAAAGGTCGACTTCCAATAGGTAACCGAGTATCTTTGCCAATTGGGTTTGTGAATTAATGCGAGACGCGATAATTCAGGCTTCTCCCCCCTCCTCCTTCGACGACCCTGACTCCGATCTGTAGAAGAAGACGATCCACAAAAGCTTAATTGGACCGCGAACCAATTAGCACAAACACAGGTCGTTTTTGTACCGTAGTTGTATCTGACTAGGAGGTGAGAGGTAGGGAAAGAATGGAGATGACCCGCGGGTGGCATCTCACCTGCATGTTATTGTAAAACACCCTCGTATGCAAGGCAATAATGAGAGGTTATTGCTTATCCATAACGTTCTTCTCGGCCGTACTGTCTACTGCTGATACCTGGCGTGTCTTTAAATCTGACAGCGACGAAAGCGCAGAAAGAATTATTGTTGGACCTTCAATGACACGGCTAAAATCACAAGGAGCTGACCGATGTCGTTGTCTCAACTGGCACGTAAGGATGTTAAGCTTGTTGGAGAAACCGAATTTGACCGGTGAACAGTAGTTTTGACTAGATTCGTGCACTTGCATTGTGATTCGATGCGACGGAGAACTTACGGGAAACTTATAACCCGCTCGAGCTTAGGTGCGCATGTACTTTGTGTATACTGTAGCAATTATGAGAGGATATACATATGCGAGAGTCAATATTAGAGGTCAGAAGAGGAACGCCACGACTTTACTGGCAGGCATTGTTTAATGACCGGGATACTTTCCATGATGAAGAACGGATGTGATTAAAAAAAACAAAGATAAAAAGGAAAAGAAAAGAAGAAACCTTCTCAACTTGTCTCAGGATTTCCGAGCTACATGCATAATGTCGTGTGGTAGGTACTGTACTTACCTAACCTAAGCTTAAGTCCATTAACTAATGCATCCGCTGCTGCCAATTGATCGCCAACTCTAATTGCTCACAGTATACCTACTAGGTATACAAAGTTTGTACCTGCCTGGGCCATGCAGATCCATCTATCCAAGTACCTAGAACCTAGATTAGGTGACTAACCCATATAATGTTAGTCAGGAGAGTGCGATGCCGTAATGCGAATTGCTATGCCGAACTCCTTACGTTCCTTGGAACCCATTGTTAGGTGGAAGTTGCAGCAAGCCTCATTGGGGCGTCTGCATTTCGATTCATTCGACTCAAGTACCTAACCAAATATGTACATAAGAATTCCGTATTCGACCGTATCCAGACACTTACCCGATCTAGTAATTGCCCAAGTACACACTACGATATCCTATCTCGCGTACCCAGATACATACCTTGGTATGCAATATGCCCATTATACTGCCTAAAAGTAGAATCACCGTTAGGATAAGCTACTGGAGTCTAAAGTCAAAAGTTCTATTAGCTCTAGCCTTTCTAGCGCATGGTCTAGGCAGTCTAGGCAGGTACATTGGGTGTGGGGTTTCCATCTATTAAGTTCCACTGTTAGCTTAACGATTGATACCAAGGATCTACCTCAAATCGCGTGCGGATGCTGGCACCCTAGCCCGCCCAGACTCCAGAATGTCTCTACCCTTGCTCAGCTAACCTTGTACCACTGCACCGCCTGAACCCCGGCTGAAAGCTGCCGCGACCTTGTGTTCTGCCCGCCTGCGACGCTCCCTATCGTGGGTGTCATGCTTTTAGTGCAACCTAGTTCCCGTTGTGGGGCTTTGAGGCTTTGTAAGTCCAATTTGAACGACCTCCCAACCTGATCAAGATAAGTAATGACTTGCTAACTATCAAGCGAAAACCATGAGAGGGGAAAAAAAGCAAAGAAAAATCTATACCACACATCTGATATGTGCCAAGGCCTTCTTCAACCGTTGAACCCCCGATGTAGGGATGCTCATTGGTTCAGTGCGCAATCCCCCCCTTAGCTGCCAGGTTTGCCAGTACCTACCTAAGTAGACCAACTTCTTTTCCCCGGTTCTAATTAAGATCTATCTTCTATTGGCCATCACCTACTAGTGGAGTCATGCGTAAAAAAATTTAGTTAGTTTCGTTAGTTTCCTTACTTCGATGATTGGACATGCACTGATCCGCTGTCTCGCAAGACAAGGGATCCCATTCCCGCGGTCGAGAAATAAAATAGAAAAGAAGTTATGTTGTATCTTTCGATAAAAAAGCTACGTGAAGGCAATTCAGAGCGCGTGAGCATTGCCAGTAGGAAGATGGAACGTCCTCTAGCTTTGCGCCTTAAGCTTCATCCTACTCTTCTTCATCTCACTGAACATCAAATACTCCCAGTCGAATCGCGAGGTTCGTAAACACACAGTCCACCCGAAGCGTCCCTCAACCGCACCGAGACAGGAGAAGGCGAGTTGCAACAACAAGTTAGTCTCACCAGGAGGGCTCGAACAACAAGCGAAAGCGGTTGCCGAGTTGGGGAAGATAAAACTCAGACACCCTTATAATCCCGTCTTTCCCAACGCCGCCCATGATTTTTTTTTGCGTAGTCTTCGTCAAGTTTTAAGCCAGATAAAAGAAAGTCGCTAAATCCTTCGTTTGTCGAACCGTCTCGGAAACACCGTAAAATCATCGCGCCAGGGTATCCTTTCCATTATCCCACCAGATAAGCCCCATGTTTTGTAGTATATCCGGTAGAAACCACCAGCTCGTAGTTCATTCTTCGTATATTCCCCGGCCCTGTTCAGATCTCCCATGCGGACTCTTTCCCAGATATTCTTTCCGTGATCATATCCCATACGCCGTCCACCCCCGCGTCCAGCCCAGAGATACGGATACCAAAAACCCAGAGGAAAACAGTACATATGCTTTTCGTCTTTGATCATCTTGTCGGATACGAGATACAATTCGTGAAGTGCAGCTAGAAGCTAGAAAGTGAATATATCATGCAGAAAAGCCAACCAACGCGTGGCCGGAGTAACATGTGTTTTTTTCATCTTCGACTGCGACCGGTCTCACCCAGACTGAGGGAGCATTGTCGGCATAGTTGGGTAGTAGCCTGCAGATGATGGCTTTCCCTCGAAACGGCTACAACTCCGAGAGTAGTAGTGGCCTGGCGTGTAAAGGAGGCTTGGGAGAGGACCCTCATACTCGTGCTTCACCTTCGAGGATGTTGGATCAACCGCTGCCGACGTCGAATGGCCCAAGTTCTCCGGCTCGCTTCGGTGATGTGAAAACATCTCAACTTCTTGTCTCGCATTAGCGCCCTCGTAGATCGCCCCGGGATAGTACTGGTAATCTTTCGTATTGTCGATGGCTTTAGCCTCTTCAGCCGGTATGATTGGGTCAATCGGCATTTCGTTGTTGTGGCGCGTGGTGCCGTGATACCCTGACCGCGGGTCATATCCTCCACTACTGCCGTAATTCGAGAGCAGAGAAGATCCGCCAGCACCATAATCGGAGCCTAGGACCTGAGATCCCGAATAACCTCCCATCCCGCTCGATCCGCCGGGTCCGCTACTAGTACTCCCACGTCTCTCTGTCTGATAATGCCCAGGGGAGCGGCCTCGCACAATCATTTTCGCAGATTTGCGCTGCGCGATCTTCATAAATTGTTCCTGCGCCTGATTACCCACATCGGCGTACAATTCAACAACCAAATGGTAGTATTGCTGCGCCGCTCGCCGCTTCCCATTGTTAGCAGTTGCCTGCTTGAACTGAATTCTTTCGAACGTATGCTCGCTCGGGTATGATCCTTGCGGGCTCTGTCCATAACCCCCTTCGTAGAGAGGTCTCGATCCAGCGGGCATGTTATGGTGATCCTGATAAAGTAACGGGTGCGGCGGTTGCTGTGGTTGCTTAGGTGTTAGTCTCACTTTCTCCGGTTTTTGTACCGGTCCCTTGTCTCTCTTAGGCGTATGCTGCACCAAGTCGATGGTGTGAGAATCGCTGTCTGAGACCACTGCGGAGATGCTCATCGCGAATCCGAATACTTGGTAAGATGTGGATGAACCGTTTGGGGCGTATTGCATCGTCGTGTTAGGATAGTAGGGCGACAGGCCGTACGAGCAGATGCAAGAAAAATAGTTTCGCCGATAGCATGTCCAATCTCCCTCTGACATGAAGAAGCCCTTGTCGATGGTTCCGTGAATATCGATCTTAATGGGCGTTCCTGAGTCGCTGTACACCAGTTGACCGTTTGTGGTCATCGGCATCAACGGGGGAATGTGCGTCCCCGCAGACTTTCCATACTGGCCAGCGTCCATTCTGACCGGACTCGTGAAACTAATACTGGGGCTGGGAGTTGGCGACAGAGGATGACGTCGCAAAGGCGCTGCAAAAGAAGGGGATCTCGTGTGCTCCGTTGCTCTTCCGAAGGACGGCCTCGGTCCGGAGTAGAGATCTCTCACGTTGTATGCTGGATTTGGTAACGCAGCCGACCGGTTGGCATGTGCCATGCCCGTAGATGAAGTGCTACTAATACAGTAGTAAGTAGGGCAAGAGCTAGATGAGTAGGAGACGGGTGTGCTATTACACACGAGGGGGGCTTGGAGCGGGTGTGCAACTTACCTAGAGTTCAGACGCGGTGGTCTGACGTCGATCCCAGAGAAGATCTGTGAGGCTGGAGAATAGAAAGATCCGGTATCAGGGGAGTACCCCGTGGTAGTGTTGTTGAGAAGAGGCGCAGAAAAGCCGCCGAGCACAGAAGGCGGCTGAGGAGGGGTTTCTATTGTTAGAGAAGAAATATTGGAATCTTGGGTATATCTGGACAAGGCGTCAGCAGGGGTTTTTTGGCAAATAGAAGCTCGTGTGCGAGGCTCCAGCAAGCTAGCGAGAATTTCTTGTATCGCAGTCCCATACAAGACATATCCAAGTGTGCGACCAGAGAAGGTAGCACTGACAACGTTCGCGTACCACAGGGGGGAGCGGATACAGGATCGGGAACTACAAAAAACCACGCCACATAGCGGCGAACAGCGGAAGAGTCACAGGCTTTTGTGTAGCTGCAACAGCCACCCATGCACCTTTCGCGCCTATGGCGAGCCAGAAAGCTCTACGGGCGATGCTAGTAGGTGCAGATTCCAAGGTACCTAGGTTATCTTCTGGGGCACGCTAACAGGGCGATCGAAGCAGCCTGACCGGCACACCTCCATAAGTGCCCAAGTGTGTAGTCGTTTCGTTGAAGAAACGAAACGCGCGCGAAGTAGGGGAATCATGTGGTGATGAGACAAGGCAGCGGAATAAATTCGAATCAGAAAATTAAAGCATTGGGGATGTGAGACGAGGGGAAATTCTGCTTCGAAGACAACTTGGATTTCTTTTTCTTCTTTTTCTTTCTTTCTATGTCCGTAATATTAAGGGTAGGGGATAGCTGCTCACCTCATATCACCAGTAGCCGGGATGTCGAGATATTCCAGCCCAGGGCAGGAAGGCGGCGAAGGCTCAAAGTCCTGCTAGAAGGAGGAAAATTGTCAGTAACGTAAGCTGTGATGGCTAGGTATTTAGCATAGCGGTGACGGGTTTAATTAATAGAAGAAGAAGGCCCATTGGGTGTGTGAGCTGCATTCATTACCGGGCTTTGGGCATTGCCGGTGGGAAATTGAGAGGGTTCGAAAGGTTTGTGAGCAGGGCCCTGTAGAAGATCGGGAAGAGTGTTAGTATACGAGGCTTTTCTGTACTAAGTTGCTAACACAATTGAACAAAATATTGTTCCAAGGTTAGGGACTTGAATGACTTGGAGGACTTGAAGGGACTTGAGGACTTGTGAAAGACTTGCAAGCAAATGTATGTAATGTAAATGTAAATGTCAATGTCAATGTCAATGTCAATGTAAATGGGACATTTGAAGCAGTAAGTAATGGAGGTACTTAAGTGTATGCTAGCTGGCTGGGTACATAGGCGGGTGGTTTGGCTAAGTAGATGGCCATGCGTGATGTAAGTAGTGGGTGCGTGTGAGTGTGTGAGTTGTGAGTTGTGGTGATTTGTGTTGAGCAAGTGAGAGCAAGTGATTAGGGTGATTAGGATGATGCGTCAGTGAATGTGGAAAGAATGGCACGGTGTTTGCTGCCCGGCTACTTCCAGTTCAATGCCAGGAAGGTACCTTGTCATTCCGTGCGTTGCACTGTGGTACCGCTGCCTAGCATGCGAGATACTTAGATGGGCTGACTGGGAAGGTACCTCAGGATCGAAGTACCTCAGCCATGTACCTTCCAGGTTACTAGATACCAGACCCATAGGTCCCATACGTAGGGAAGTAGGGAAGTGGCTGTCGGGATCCAGAATCAGGGCTATGGGTGTGTGTTATGAGTGCGATGGGTGTACCTAAGGAAGGCACAGGGAAGAGCGATAGAGGGTGTCCAGTGGTAGGTATGGATGTAGGTAGGTACTAGTTAGATATTTCCTTCCAGGGGGTACCACACTAAATGATCCGGCGGCGTTTTTTGTACGACATAGGAAACCGGGGATGATATTTCAATTTTCATCCAATGTGACAAGCCCTTTCCGTTGTGATTTGCAGAGGCGTCGAGGCAGTCACTAGGAGGGGCAACATTTAAAAAGGACATCGAAGTAAATCAGTAGATCGACTTTTAAGCCCGTTTCGCTTTCTCGTATCTTTCTCCCTCTTTTTTTTGAAAAAATGTTTTTTTTCTTATCGTTACCCTTCATCTTATCTTTTTGGGATTATTGCGTGGGAATGATTTCGAAGCCGGCGCATAGAAACAGGAGCAAAATGAAAGGAAAAGAAAGGGGAAAAAGAGAAGATACTTGCTGCACGGATCTACTAAGGGATGTATGTAGTAGTATGTATGTATGTAAGTAGGCGAGGCAGTGTGGCTTCAAATGTATAAGTGGTCAGGGACCAGTAGACGAATGTACTTCGCGCGCGTCTACTGCGTATGTGTTTGTGTGGTGTGTGGGCGCGTATGTGGGCTTGTGCTTGATGCGCGTGCAAGTGAAAGAGGATATTCTCGAGATTGAACAAATTGAACAGACTCACCTCGAATGGCTCGCTTTCAACTTCGATCTCAAGGCGTCAGCAAGCTTGCTAGAGCTGCCTTGGGGCCTTTGTCTCCGACTCCCTCAACACTGAAGATGCATGGCTCATTTCATCCAATTGGCTTCCCTTAATTAAAAGCACCTTCACACAGACCGGCTCGGCGAAAGCGGATTTTCTCGACTCTTCTTCTTTTACGGTTTTTTTTCCGGCGAGGGTTCCAAGGTTATGATAGGAAGATATGGGGGAGTAGGTAATGTGAAAGAACAAGAAGGTGCATGCATAAATGTAATGGGCGGGTTATAAAGGTAGGTAAGGATAGAATTAACGAGTGTATGCGCATATCATGGTAAATACCTTGGGATTAAGTTGTTGATTCATTCGAGGAGCCTCTCTATTTGAAGAGAGGCGTGGTTCATTCGGCCGAAAAGTGGCTGACGGTACCAATAAAGCTGGTGACTGGTGACTCGAAGACGGGTCGCGGGTTAGCTGTAGGGGCAACGGTCGTTAGTGCCATTCTCAAGTTCCGTATTGTATTCTCTGCAGGGGGTTCTTTAAAACAGAAGAAACTCAGTGTAGAACGGAGAACGGAGAATGGAGAACGTGGAATGTGGGCTGTGGGCTGTGGGCTGTAGAATGTAACGGCAACGGACTAAACGGCTTCTTCTCAAAGACAAGACCCAAGCTTAAACGTTTATCCACTAATAAGGCTTTTCCCGTTAAGACTGCAAGTCTACAGGGCTCAAGTCGGATCTCTCTTCTGAGACTTCTATAGGTACCATGTACCTCAAAAGTACCCATGAGACCCGCGAGAGATGCCATCTTAAGTAAGATATCCGTAGGCGGAGACCCTATATTCTTTTTTCTTCTTCTTCTCAACTTTTTCTCTCCACTTTTTTCTCGCTTTTTCAGCTATAAGTATTAACTATCCAGCTTCCGGTCTCGATCGGTAGTGGGTAAGTACCACGGTAGATGTTGGTGAGGTAAGTAATTGATGTATGTCAATCTCAAAAGGTAGGGTAGGGTTAGGGAGTGGGCTGCTGCTTGCAGATGAGAGGTCCAGGGAGGTCCAGGGGCCAGGATGTACACCGACCTTTGGATAGTCCACTGTAACCATCAGTGCCAAGTGATTGATCGCTCTGGAACTAGAGATACATACAACTGTCATGCAGCAAATAATAAACCTAGACAGTTCGAGGTTCTCTGTCAGCGTATTCCACCCAGCGAGAATAACAATAACATGATTAGTACTCAAGTAGTAGGTCAAATCAAGAAACAGGCGCGAAAAGAAAAAGTAAATCAAAGATAGGTAAAGATGGGGTTTATTGTGCAGGGGTAGCCAAGACGCAGAAAGCTCCAAGCTTCATCTCGCAGGACCAACAATGCAAAAGATAAATTAAGCCGAGGCGATTCGAGTCCTGCTAGGCTGAGTACCGTACCATATCGTACTGTCGTGTCCGTGTCGAGTCAAGTCGAGTTAAGTAGAATCGGGGTCAGGTACCCAAGCATTGGATTCGTCGGCGGGTCGAAGCTGAATCAGCCGTATGCTACCTATTGGCACCGGTGAAGTCGTCATCACATTCTTGTCTGCCTGTTTCTC
Organism: Annulohypoxylon stygium; assembly: GCA_003314315.1. Lineage (NCBI taxonomy): Eukaryota > Fungi > Ascomycota > Sordariomycetes > Xylariales > Hypoxylaceae > Annulohypoxylon > Annulohypoxylon stygium. The sequence continues at coordinate 771,031 of QLPL01000019.1, forward strand.
TGCATGTCTGCTTCTCCATGCGTATGGGATTTCTAGGTATTCTAGGTCCGCGATCTGCTTGGCGCGGGCCGTTGGTCTTGTCTGAATCGCGATCTCGTGTGTGGCGCCTGCACAATATCCCGACAAGAGTAGAAAAGAAACTAGGTACCTACTCTCCCTATCGGAAGGGGGCACTAACATGCGAATGTCTATATTCTAAACGAATCGAAGGGAGGCCCTGGAAGTGTGTGTCAGCGCTGCCTTCTCTGCTGCAGACTTTTTAGAGCAATCTGATTGATCAACGTGGTGGAGGCTAAATGCACACCAACTCGCCTACCGCCATCTTGGGTCGATGGCGCCATGTCTATTAATTCGGAACAGAGCACGGAGTGGCAGTTGAATGAAACTGTGTGGACGCCATCGAATGGTGTCCACGGGACACTTCGTGACTATCAGCCTTCAAGAACATCAACAATTCATCATACCTTATTCTCTTATATGCAGCAAGCCTTGCGTTGTCCCAGAATCAGGCCCCGTCCCGTCGCTTGCTACGCATCAGACCGGTGTAGATGGCTTGTAGATTCTGCAGAGTTTTACCCTAAGTTGTCCTTTCTCTTTTCTCTTCGAATCAGCGTAAAGGGGGGTCGTTCAGATCATGCGAGGTTTCTGGGTAAAAATAGATACCAAGCTAGATGAAATGGCATAAGTGCTGCAAGGCTCGAGATGGAAGATAATCTATATACCCTCACGAAGCACCCTTTAAGTCTTGACGAAGTAGTTTCGAATCGTACGATAGCTTATACTGCGATGCGCAGACTTAAGGGGGTTTGTAAGAAGAGACAAAAAGGTAGTGTCACAAAGTAGTGCATACGGGTGAAGTCGACTTCTTCAAGTTCGCAGCGAAGATAAAATCCCATATATCGGTCTGACTGCGGTGCTTGAAGATTCAGGATCAGAAGTAGATCTTTGATAGGACTGGCAAATAGGCGAAGTGGGTATTGTCTATTCCCGCTTAGGATTGGGCAAGGTGATAGTGGTAGCAGTGGTAGTGCAAGCTGGGGGACATTTGAGACAGCGACTATTATGGTTATCTGAAGATTTTGCGGAGAGCTCGAGGAGCATTCGGTCTTTTTTATTACTAGCGGCTGGCGTGTAGCTTCCTTTGATGGCCGGCGGGCTGCGCAGTGATGTATACGCTGGACAAGGGAGTTGGGTGTAGCCCTATGTGTCTAGCCAGATAATTCAACAGATGAGTAGGTAGTAGGTATCTACACGGTCCAGGCAGTATAGGCTGTGCCTGACATCAGCGTTGGTATTAAGGTGGAGTGTGTGAAGCGAGGAGGTCAAGTGAAGATTCTGCCAGATTAGACACAAGGCACCTGGGCAACTTAGCTCCATCTTTCCTCCATAACAATCAAGGCAAGAAGCCGTTCGAGTTGCAGGGCTTATGCTTCAAATTGTTTTAGTTTCTCCAGCCTCAGCACCAAACAAGTCCTGGGGCGTGGCCGCAGACCCCAAATATGTTCGGTACTGTAATTAGTATTCCTGAAATTAGAATGGCCAGCCTCTTCCTAAAAAGAGTTACGGTATCACCTAAGCTACAAGCCGAAAGTTACCTAGGTAGGCTTTGCACTGCTAGTTGGAAAGGCGGCTCCGCTTCCTCTTTGCTAGGATTCACCTCATACAGTACCCCCGAGAGGATTCCTAGAGATTTCAGAAGACAGAACGAAAGTGAAATAGGAGCACCGAGACTCTGGGAACTAGTTGAAGAGGAACCTTGGAATTCCGTTCCCCTATGCATCATTGCTGCACGTACCCTGCCGTAGGTGCTTCTACGAGACGCCACAAACACCTTCTGGTAATTGGTAAGGGACTTGCTTGGCCGAGTTGTGGTCTAGTCATCGGGAAACTGCATGACAAGCCTACAACGGTTTGGCCGGCTCTGAAGTTAGTCCTCGCCACTTTCAGTCAGAGGGGCTTGTTCATCAAGTATTGCTGCCGGGGTCCTTTTTCATCTTAATGTAATAAAAAAAAAGGTTAGGATTTAGCATCTGGTGCCCATTTTCCTCATCCGTCAAGCCTAGGGTCTCGTTGCATATAGAGAGCGAAAGATAAGTGTGAGTTGTATATTGTTAAGTCCTCAGTAACTTTACAAGATCAATTTTTGCGAAATTTGAAGCTTTTTTCCTAGTAGAAACTGCTACTTCCTGAAGGGTGAACATCATTAAGACTTGGGATCCACATGCGTCACTTAACACTAATCAATCTAGCTCTCGGCCTTATACTGTTGGTATATGGCCTTACCCATGAGTTCCAATGCAACGATAGCTCTGAGGAACTCTCGGCACAATCCGACTAAATGGCGACAGGGCTTTTCTGCATGCTCCTCGTAGGTTAGTTCAGCAGTCCTGCCGGGTTAGATGTGCAAGGTACGTACGTAGCAGCAGATCATCTGAAGCCACGATCTCAAGTGTTTCAGGCGACAGAAAGCCTAATATTAACTTGAGCAGTAAGAAATTCCACGTTTGGAAATAACACGTGAAAGTTTAATTCTGCGTTGACTAAGTTGACCGAGTATCTACAATCCAGTAGTAGATCGGGGTCAATATGTGCTTGGATTTTTGATGCTCGGCCGAAACTAGGGAAGTCCATAGACGTTGTTGTCCATTATCCAGCTTTGTGATTGATTGCATTTCCAGACCGGAGACCGAACAACCGAATGCTACAGCTATGACCTGATTTGAAGCTTGAGTTGACGGTCTACCGGGATAACAAAGGGAAAGACTTATGTGTCGTCAATATAACTTGATCGGTGATTGTCTACACGCTGTAAAGCAATCGACCAATGATTTTCTCTTATTACCCGAGGTTTCTAAGCTGGAGCCGGGAACGAAAATCGTTGGCTACTATGTACTTCGAAATTCCTAGATGATGAAGCTAAGAATATCCCCTAACTAGGTAGCTTCTAGAGACGATAATGAGTAGGATTTTCTTCATCGTGTCTCTCCTCATGCAGAACTATTAATATAGGTACCTACATAATTTTGTGGGGGGCGGGACTTATATGCCTCTTTTCTGTTTACAATCCATGATTGTTGATGTGACTTCCCGATGATTTGATGGTCTGCGGGTTTTCTGCCCAGATAACTTCCCCCACATACTGTACCAGGCTTGGGCGTGTAACACTACGAACTGTTTTAGATCGCGGCTTGATTTGGTCGGGACCAGGCCAGCCATGATTGCCAAGTTGTAGTTATCACTTTCTTAATACCCAATAGGAGTAATTGGTGACATAGTCACTGGGGAAATTTATTATCTGGAATTAGGTGATGACGTAGGATAAAATCTTGAGGCTACTCTAGCACTTCAGGTATTAGAACTGTATATTGCTTTGGCGGGATAAACTCATCGAAATTATCAACTGGATGGCCTACTACCTACATACCTAGATAGGTACCTATGTGAGTTTCGAAATAAATGCGCGCCAGGCTCTGTGCGTGGCGAGTTTCGGCATGCCGAAGTCAGCCTGACGGGTTGGGTCGTAATACAGTTTTCAGACACCACTTCTATACTCAATGTATCCGGATCGGGCCGCGAGCTGTTGTATGCTATACTCGTTAATCTACAATATCGCTGCAGCAATCTTCCTCTGTCAATGCACATCATGATCTACAAGTCGCAGCAGTGGCACGTTTGGCACACTTAGACATAGCAGTAGCGAGAAGCCATGCTTTGCCCAAAGCATCTTATTTTGGACGAAATAGGTACACAAAGGTTGCGCATGCCGAACAGGTAGTGTCCACGCGGCGATTCTAGATCTTGTACGAGGTGACTACTCACTGACAGTTCAAGGCGTCCAAGCAAAAGCCCAAATCGTCATCATATTCGGTCATATAATAGAATATACACATTCAATACTTACCTAGTATAGATACTATACCTAGGTTGGTAGTTAAGCAAGTAAGCATGAATAGGTAGGTATAGCCTCTTCTCTTTCTAAGAAAGGTACCTACCTTTGGTCCATGACGCCCCCAACACAATAAGCAGGGTTCGGGGATCCCCAGAATAGCATAATCCATATCAAGAAGTACTGGAGGTTCTTTCTAACATGTGTGTATTAGGCTAGCCAGTGGCAGCGGCATTTGATACACACATACCTAGCATGCTAGCATGCATGCCACTAAGTAGTAGTAGAGGCAGGGGTAACACATGGTAACGGGCAAGGTCACAAAAGCATGGTTAGCTAACCTGGATGATTTTCTGGGGTAGAAAAAAAGAATATTGTCTTAGAACAACTCACTTGCCTAGCAAGTCAGCAATATTCGATGTAAAAATATAAGGCATTCTAGACGCAAGATCAGTGACTCTTAGGTCAAAGTTCATCCAAAGAGAAGTCATGAGTTCATGATCTGTGGATACCTAGGTAGCCAAGTACCCATCGAGCAAGCCGCTGCCGGCTTCGCCTCCAAATTTACTGCTTAGTTAGGAAATCCCGAGAGCGTGTGAGCAGATAAAATTAAAAGCAAACATGAGGTTCAAGCTTTGGGAAGGTTAGTAGAACTAGTTCTACTAGTTCATTACTTAGATGTGATTAAGGGTCGACACGTGTTTTGTATCTTCGGGAGAAGTCGAATAGAAGAGAAGAGAAAAGACTAAAGAAAAAAACCATTTTACTAAAGGATTCAGGTAAAAAAAAAATTGTGTATTGTAAGTACTTCTTACATAGTTTAAATTCGCACTGTCCGTTTGCTTCCAACGACCGGTGTGGAAGACCCTGGCAATCCACGCAAATCGATTGGTACATAGCTTCCATGTATATGAAAATCTTACAGGGCAAGTGAGATTCATACCGATCCTGCCAATCAGAAGCTTAATGGGAAGAGATGACCCCGGTCGTACAAGGGGTCTCCCGGGGTAGGGTCGTGGATGATGGGTATCCACTACTTAAAAGGGTGCATGGCATGTATATAGTATGTCCTTTTTAGGAATTACTGTCGTATACTTGCAACCTTTATGTATATATGGAGGTAACTGTAAATATTCCGTACTCCCATGCGCGGATAACATATCATATGCATGTTAAACATATTATGTTACCGAAAATATCAAAACAACAAATGAATATTTTTTATTCTATATTTTTTTTTTTCAATTTTCTTCTTTTATCGACACCTTTCTATTGTTGAATTATGTTGTTCAAAATGCGGGGAAACAACCATAGCAGTTACTATGAGATGGTATTGTGTAAGAAAGTAAGAACATATAAACCATGTAAAATTACCCAAGCAAGCAAATGCATTATGATTGTGTGCTCATAGCCAGGTACATGAGAATAGTCTCGTATGAGCTTTAGTCCCTTTCCAACATCCAACAAGCTACCTACTTAAGCAACCATATCTGTCTTACTTTATTTGGCTTGGTAGGTAAGTATCACGATGGGCTTCAACTACCTAGAACCTTGAATATCGCAAGGTAGGTTCTCGCTGACTATTACTCTCTCATACAGCCATAGACGTAACTGGGAATCGTTCAATTTCCGATCTAGGAGCATTTAAACGAATACATAGGTACGGATACGTGGCCAAAATGTATAGTTACGAATCTTCATGAGATTTGGGGCTACTGACACCGTGCGAATGACGCCTACCACCCGAGGCTTGAGATGACTCAATGATTAATAGGGAAGTAGGCGTGGAAGTTAGGGTTAAGACTTGTGTTCTGGGGTTTAGGGGTGTTAGGCTCTACCTAAGCCGTCCTGAAAATTGCGCTTTTAGGGGTACGTTCACGGGCAAGCAAAATGAAATGAAATGAAATAAATATGGAAAAAGACCACAGCAGGAGAAGAGCCCGGGACACTTTGATAATTTCGTACATTTGAAATTGGTTTCTATATCTATCCTTCTCAGTAGCATTATCATTATCATACAGTAATTCTTTACACAACATCTATATATTTTAAATGGCTTTCCATGTAATTAATGTGGCAAATAAATACATAATATGTATAGCATACTCTAGTATCTTTATGACTACCTAAACCAGTCACTAAGTGTATCTACATGATAAAGTAGGCAAAATCATGTTGGTATTGTTGGATCGTGGCGTGACATCAGTATTATTCGTTGACATATTTTACCGAACGGATCCTAACTAAAGCCGAATCAATCGCAACGGTCAATTCAAGTCGGGTTGGCCCTTAATAATATTTTTCTTACCGGAAGAGTAAGTAACTGAGACATTTAAACCCTCGGGCTATGCCTTTTCAAGGTTTGATCATATCTAGGCAACTTCGTATCTTTGGAATTGTCTGCAAGGAATTTCGAAAAGGGGTGGCTCGACATGCACTATTCTCATGCAGCCACCCACCGTTACATTCATATCCTTATCATATTTGCTGGAGTGATCTCAATTTCTCTCTCTTTGCTCAGTAATTATTATTTTGTTCCTAGTGCTTGGCTTGGAGGTCCAGTACTCAAGTAGGTAAGGTACTTTCGGAGAATCTTCTCCACAACATAGGCAAGTTCTAGTTCCTCGCAACAGGTGCTGGCGTCTCGCACTTGATTGTACAAGTATCATGGCAATCGTATCTAGGGCTGTCTAGATGGAGCTGAGTTAATTAGGAGGTATGTGTGTGTATCTGCTGCAGGTAGATGGCAAGGCTTAGGTACATCGCATCAAGGTCAAGTGTCAATAGAACTACACAGAAATGATCCTATGAGGCCTTATCACATTCTAATGTCCTTTGATGCGGACCGGCTCATCCATCCAACCATCGGGATATTCCAAGGAACAAGGACCAAGGACCTGACCGAGGCTGCTTGATAAAGTGGCGCGTCTTGCATGCGAGCTGTCACACAGAAGGGCCTTACCCGAAGCCCTTTCCTCCACTCAACAGCTTTCCTTTCCCCTCAAGCCTAGCCGGGCGTTCTGGAGCACGCCAATTACATCGCAAGAACTCGGTGTTGTGACATTGCTGGCGAACTGTCAGCGGGTTGGCGCTTCGCTGGGTCTTGATCGACAACAAGGATCATGAGAATCCAGTAAAATTGTATCTCCTTAGTCATTTCATTTCTCTCACATCGCTCACATCGTAGTCCTTGGTCATATCGTTCTTTCTCTTTTGATGAGTATTCGAGATATTGAGCTTGTAGTGACGAGATAATACCAGGCTCTACGGTGAAGAAGTATCTATCACAACGCAGTACGTTCATAAAACCTGTCTCCATTCAATCTGCCGACCATCGGACCCGCAATATAGCAAGTACCAAAGTAGGTAGTTAATTTGAAGCAGAGCTTTGACATATCTTGTCTTTTCTCGCGTTGCTCAAACTCTCTATTTGCATCAATACTAGCGTGTATTCGAGTTTGACTTTCCGCATTTGTTCGCTTCCTATTTCCAGATTGGGGTGGTTTCTGTGAAATCATTTGTCAGACATTTTGCCTACCCCTGAGGCGACATTCATCCACGTTTCTGCTTTCTGCTGTGATCTCTTCAAGCTTTTTCTAAACAAAGCAGCCGTCTATGATATCCTAAAAGAGCTGAATAACTGTCTAGGACTTCCCTATATCTATGTTTCTCTACAGTTAGGATCATGCCCGAAGGAGACGGCGGGCTTATTGAAATGATTGACTCATAACCTATCTAGGCACTTACCAAGGTAAGTAATCTGTGACAGGGTCAAATTAAAATTGAACCATTATGTTAATATCTACAAGACCCCGATGAACAGTTCCTGGAGAAGAGCAAATGCCGAACAGAGTGGATATTGAGAAGCGTGCATCTTAAGTTCGTAACGTAGCACGAGATCCCTCCTATCATTGCCAACCTATTTCTTTTCATCTTGTACATACTGGAGCAGCAACATGTAACGGCCATGAACCCAACCTTTCATGCATTGGGCTTCAACCACCCAGTGGACCGAGAATTACTGTAAAATTCCATGAGGCTCTGCTAAGCTACAAGCGATGACTATGTACCTAGGTAGATAGGTATCTCTACAGGTATTCGGCCCGGAAACTTTCAGATGAGTGTTCACTTACATGGATCCGACTGAGTAGTACCTCCTTGCGCATCTTTCCGATGACTAAAAGTTGCTTACTACCGCGGATGGGTGGGAAGCAGCCCAGTGCTTCCGGGTCCCTAAAAGATAGGTCTCCCTCTCGCGACGTCACGGGAAATTAAACTAGGCGATATATGACCGGAAATTATCCACACAATTCGAATAATTTTTCTCGAGGGTGAATTTCTAAGGAGGATCTCGAGCTAACTTGAAATATACATGTGGACTAGTCCTTTTTTTATACCGACAAGTTCCCTGTGATCTGAGAGAGACCAACAGGCGATTTGAATACATCAGCACCTATCTACCTACCTAGGTATTAGGTAGCTTTATCACTAAAGCTATGAAAGTCGCTTGTGTAGAGAATATTCGCTTTTGGTCTCGTCGATGGTACAAATATTTTCATATATGAAAATACTATTATCTGAATGTATATGATGACCTAGTAGTATCAACTTCTTGAATTGCTGAATTCCAACCGTCAGCATTCTGATCACAAAAGTTTATCTGGGCGCCTAGGTATCTTTTGGACACAAAATCCGATATTTGGGCTATCACGGGCCTTCATCTAGGTAAGAACTTCTAGCGCTTATCCTCTAATTTATTACTCTACGTTGCTTCCAACCCACGGGAAACGATAGATTATTACCACTTGCTTTGGGACCTTTCCATAGCTACCGAATACCTGGATATTATCCCTTGCCTCCTTTGCTTCCACTGTTCCATTCGAAGCCCGCTAGCTTAAAAGACATGGGAACTCCCTTCTTCCAATCTTTGCTTGCCGTCCTCAGTGCTCACTAGAGATCAATTATCGCAGAAATTCTATACCCTAGCATTTATAAGGCTGTGACATTAAGCCTGCGTCAATTCTCTTAATAGTATTTCTCAAAGTAGTGTCAAAATTAACCTTGGAATGGTTTATGAAGGCTGCCCATAGCACTGTCGATCAGAAAGCTTACTATCTATTGGATTTTAGGAGTAACATACCCCCAACAAGTAAACCCACATACCGAAGAAAATCGACGGCCACCCATTCCTCAGTTCCGAACGAAGTCAACTGCTCGCAATTCACGCGGCGGCGGAAGCGATCGGATGCGTGTAGACAATATCCACATGATTAGGATCACTCCCGTGAGATACACCCTAGCCAATTTGTTGGTGCCACTTTCCCGCATGATACCCATCGAAGCTTGCGCAGTATGCATTCCCACCCTAGAACCGGATATGTGTACTTGACGGTAGACCGGTTTATTTTACATCATCCGTCGATCGACCCAAACACTCGATGATCTTTAGTTATTACAAAGCGCTTCTTCTGCGATGCAGAACCTGCCCCCAGATGTTAAAATAATGCAGCTTTTAGAATTCTACCAACCGTACCAACTCGATTAGCGATGCGAATTTTGTCAGATGGAAAAACCTTCGTTTGTTAGCACTAAAGAAAAGCTTCTTTGAATTAGTGCGTTGTCAGTGCAGTTCACTAATGTTAATGTTAACTTTGAAAGAGTATACAGATGATTTTATGTCCCTACTGTCTAGGTACATAGGCGAAATAATACATACAATCCGCACGGATACTATGTAAAATGGTCCAGATAAAGTATGTACTTGCGGATACGCAGAGTTCTCACAACTTCTAATCTTGTGAGAAGATTCATACCAAACAAAGCCCACGAGAACTCCTGGCATCTTGCGATTAACTCAAAGGCTTTCACTGTACCATTGGGACTCTTTCTGAAGTCATAGTAGATATTTTTCCTAGCCTCGCGATCTTTAGGTCCTGCAAAAGGCTCGTGTGGATATAGAGAAGCTTAGATGGATGGGTTTCCCTTATACTTCCCAGACTCCGATGCTAACACTAGAGTCGTTATTAGTGATGTATCTATTTGAACTGCCTAGGTAGATGTTCCAAGAGTTAAGAAAGAAGATATCTAACACATGAACGATTTTAGAAGCTGCGGCAAAATCAGGGTTCTATGATATGATTCAACCTTCAGCGTCAACATGATAAGACTATTTCCCGAGACTACTGCTCTATGATATCCTAGACCGATCTCCAGATACAGGTCTCTCAATGTTCGTTTGAAAAAATTGAAATCTTCTCTAGACCTTAATGCGTGCACTCTTGGTTTCACTCCTTTTGGTTCCACCTTCAAGGAAGGATCTCAAGAAACCATAGTTGCCAGTATTTTAGAAATTTACCAGCTTGATCAGGACGCATAAAAGCGTTATATAAGTCTGGAAAAATTGGTTAAGAATAGCACAGGACCCTTTACTAAAAGAGAACTGTAAGTCATGAATCATTTGAGGTATAGCAAGTATCGTTTGAATTAAATGTTAAACAAGTTATGAAAACACATATCCAGGAATATATTAGAGGATAGTTGATATTTTTTTAAAACATTAAACTCGTAGAGAGTGCAAGTAAATTATCCTAAGTACCTTATTATTTGTATTTTAAAACGAGTCTCGAAAGTCAATCAACGAAGAACTAAAATATATTCGAAGACAGGGAAAGATTGAGACTTATTGACCTATAAGCAAGACATTTAACTTAAATTACAATGTCCCAGCAGATATACACACATCGCTTTTACATATTCTATTATCTAAGGCTATAAAAGTCTTCTAATTCCTGGTGATAGGTTGAGTACCATGTCATAACACACGTTGTCGGTCCCTTTATGTTACAATCAATAACGTAAATTCATTCATATCTAAACGCAAAGGTAACAATGAAGACACAAGACATTGAAGCTAAAATATATCTGTGTCAGTAATCATCACGCCGGTTTTTAAGACATCCTAACGACTATGGTTCTTCATAGACTTTAGAAGCCATCATTCTATACGAGATTTCAGCTGTGGATCATAGGTAAGTAAACTATCTCGTCGATATCCAAGTAGTGGACTCAATACCTAGTAGTTATGAGGTCAAAATGACACATGAAGATGGAGTTTTCAACAGTCACTAATATTTGAAAAGGCAAACCTAGTGTTTTTAATACCTACCTATCTTATGTTATTTATCCTATAAGTAGAGTTGATGTCCTTTAACAAATAGATTTCTTTCGTTCTCCTGATTTATTTTATCGTAATAACCTGGTTAGGTAGTTACCGACCATTGTCAACCTTAATTCACTTGTGTGCGTCGATCAATAAGTTTTCCAGGTATCTCAATGTTATGTTTATACTAGGTCGAATTGTAGGGTTTGATTTAATCATTCACTTCGTTCTTATTCAACTCCATGTCTTAGTCATCCTCCCTCAACCTAAGGGTTGACCTCTTGATCACAATGTCAAGGTTTATATTCAAGATTCATCAACCAACAGATCCGTAAGAGTGACATAACCTCCGGTGTTTCTTTCTAAACTCCTCTAGTAACGCCCTGCAATTGACACCCTTAAATAGATATCAATTATGGCTAGACATTGACAACCAATGGTGTATACTAAAGTTTATTGTTTATATGAGTTTATCACAAGTCCTAGTACGCCATGTCATGCAGATACTCTCTGAAATCCTATATCATGGTCTATCCTGTAGTTAAGCATGCTGAGATATAGGCCTTTGATACAATGACTGCTACTATCAACAGGAATGACACAATCTAAGATTAGTGACACTCATAGGGATTCATCTTGTTAGTAAGTCCCTGGAAACGTTTTCTAATATGGATAACTAATGTTTACCCACCTCCGTAGGTAGTTAGCAAGCATGAGTTTAATTCTACGCCAACCTATCATGAGAAACATCTGCTTAGCTATCATCTTGTACTTCCCCTTCATTTGATCAACCTCCCAATCAAGTCTGTAGAATTATATTCGGATATACATCCTCTCTTTTGAATTCTAACTATCCCGCATTCAATTTCGCACAGCCCCGGGGTTCCCTGTCCACGTGTCGATCATGACATGATTCCCCAACCTTGTCGTCATCTGATTACCGATGGTCAACCAGTATATCGGGTAGTGGCCGAATTAGGTGAAATAAGAGAATGATTCGGGGAAGACTGATTAGACTTACATGCTCTAGGCCACGTAAACCCTGTACACTCGACGGCATTAGGCAGTTTCTGTGTCTCTCGGAGAAGCCTATGAAGGCCTAGATCAAAAGGATCTGCCACAGCTCAGGCTTCCCGGAGCTCTCAGGATAGACTGTAGCTAAGTTTGCCCACGCCTTACGGCCGAGCAAACAATAAGCGAGCTCCTATTAGATAGGCATTGAGCACTTAGTCCTAGAGTTTTTCTACAAATAAATCTTTCTCTAGTCTAATGATCTTAAAGGACCGATAAGTCACCACAATTGAAACGGTTTGAAACACGTATAAGTCCTACCCCTCTGCTGCGTCGTAAAGGGGGGATGTCTAGAGAGAGTCTGGGAAGCCCGACAGTCCCCAGATCGGTTCTCGAGTATCACGACACCATCGGGCATGACGAAACGAAACGAAATCGCTGTACTACCTCACATTTTGAAGAGCCCCGGGTTTCTAGTCATACATACCTGTCTAAGTACCTACTTTCTAGTGGGCTATGTACCTCTCACGCCTAGCTCCTCCTGGTTGACATCAGCAAGAGTACCGACACTTTGCTGACTTGTCTTTCTCGATGTCATTGAGGTACCGGGTACGATGGGAAGGAATAACAAACCAGATGGACTGCCGTTAGTAATTTCAACTCTCTCCACACACCCCTTTTTGCCAGTAAGATTCTAGTCCTTGTTTTCTGTCTTAGAGACCGAGCCCGCACGTAAGTACTCTAAAAAACACCAAATGTATTTTTTTTGCTCTAAACATATACTACCTTGGCAGTGACTGGCTTCCGGGGATGATCCCGACTTGTCGTCACCCCGCCCAATAACAGCCCAACCAGGTACAATATCTATGAAAACCCAAGCCTGTATGTTTGATCTTTAGGCTTGGGCTTGCATTAGTTTTCGACCCGGACCCCAGGCGCGGTTCCGGTCCAGCATGAAGGAATCCCCAGGTGACTTCCCGTTGTAGACCATCTCTCTGGTCGTAAGATAAACTTAGCGATGCCCATAGGTCCTACATGCAGCACATGAAGTAGGAGTTTGCGACAAAAACGTTTGGATTTTGCACTACCTAACTACCCGCTTCTAATTCGGCATATAATTTATTTACCTATTATTTAATTTGTACCTGTACGTCGTTCCGATTCAAACACCTACTTTTCGCAGTTCTTGAATGTCTCCTTGGCGAAATAATGCAAGAAGTAACAAGCAGCTGCCGCCACGTCTCGAAGTAGAAATAAACTCGGTGAGCAAGGTAAGAATTTGTCGGACTAACTTTAGACATGTGATATTTACTCGCATCGCAAATCAATCCAATATGTGTGGTCAGTACGGGACCGGGTCTATTCGATCGAGGATCACCTCTTCTCTACAAGACCTGCTAATAGATCATTCATACAATGCAAATGTCCCCGGACTCTGCTCCACAAATGTTTTAGGTAGATCGTGCATGTAATTATCCTTGGAGACTCGTGAGACAATGTCATGCGAGCAAGACACATAGCCGAAGCCAAGGATCCTTATTCATCCCACCTGCTGCGAGAATGCAAGGCTCGATAGATTCACTAGATGGATTAGGATCGTATATAATTGGGGAAGGATTTGTTGGGAAGACCGCAAGATAATGAATCGATCGTACTAAATCTTGATGCTCTATGTACCTAGCTATCTTGTCAAGTAGCGTGACAGCACCCTGTCCGGCAGTATGAAGCTGAGTTGAGACCATGTCTCTATCTCCACAAATAATACGTGAATAGTTTCGAGAGCTGATAAGGACATAGTAAATTCATGTATAAGCTATAAAACTCTGATGAATCACATGTAGAGCTTTTGTGTAAAGGATATGCGACTTGGATCTAGCTAGAAGTAGACATTCCGAGCTAGCAAAGGTCTGTAGATCATTACTTTTGCCTCGCCCACTAGAGAGGCGGGACGACAGCTCTAATTTTAGGTATCTAATTGATTTCTCTTGCACCCAAGCCTTAAATATTGAATTCAATTAATAGTAGCTCGAATTTTAAAGCCGCAAAATATTACTCACCATCTAAATACGAGTGTCGCCATAACCCCCTTTTACTAGGACTTCCGCTCGGCATCAGTAAGTCTAGTATGTACCCAACGCCACCTTGCCTGATAATATACTTACAGACGACTTCGACAGGGTAATTGGATCGATTTATCGTTCGATTCGCACTTCAATTTAGGAAGCTCCGAATGAATGTGTCGTGGCAAAGGAGAAGATGAGTCATCAGCGAGGTCCAGCCAGCCACCAGATCACAACGGGGCCGTGTCAACGCGGCCGTAGAAGCGCGCTTATATTACCGGTGTAGACCTTGTTGAAGAATGCTCACTTCAAAATCTTACGGCATGTTCAGTTTTCTCAACAGCCTGGAGAAACCCTGTTGAGGTTGTTCACCGCCCCCTTTCAGACCCCGAGTCATACTACGCCCTACAGTTCTTCTCATACTGTAGCTGACAGAAAGATACATGAAAATATTGAACAGGAAGTATTGACGCAAAGAGTGGAGAGTGATACTTTTGATCAAGCTTCTTTTACGAGCCAAGAAGAAGCTAGGGATCTGTATAAACCACGCTCAAAACCCCTGAGTAGAATGGTGTACAGCCGGCGGCCCGTCACTAGCCTCACTGCCCCGGGTCCACAACCTGCCGTCAAAGTCCCCGTCCCTTGCGCCGGGTCCAGTGAACCTGACAACTCTCAAGCATACGGTAGACGACCTATCACAAAATTGAAAGTACTCTTTGGAAATCTATGAATAGGTAGAGATAGGCTCAATGACAGGTCATTTATTCTATATCGAAGTTAGATCTTAATAAAAGTTTTTCATGGTAGAACCCATACTTTCTTAACTGATGGATATGTCCAATTACGTGACAACAGATTAATTAAGTCAATAACGCCTAGTTCAAAGAGAAATCGATTATGCATAGATACTACCTAGATCTACCTACTCAATAACTGTAATGGGCTTCAAGGTTAAGTCAATGGTACTGACTAATAGCAATACAACTATGATAATATGATGTAATCATCGAAAGTCATATCAATCTTTGACTTTGAGATTACGATATAAGCTTGATATAAACATACCAAAGACTAATATCTGAAAGGTATGTTTGATAAACACCAATATGTCATAATACTGTGTTCCAGATAGGGGGAAAGGGGCTGCCCCTATTATCTGATATTATATGCCTAGATCTCCAAGTTGAAATTCATTTCTTAATAATATAATACACTGTTATAATGCGACGATTATGCCTTGACGTTTTATTTTCTCGTCGAATGTACTTAATGGTAACGGAGATCTCATATTGACCCCATGGGCCCCCTTTTCCATCTTTGAAGAGCGCAACACCCGTCGATCGCTAGTGGAGGATGAACTCAATCTCAATGTCTTCAACCTGTTTCAGCTTGACTAGTCGAAAAGAACTATATTCTGCTGGAATTGAGTTACATTGGTGGGATATTTCAAAATGGGGGATTATCATAAGCCTTAAGGTATCTCCTTTTATAGACTAGATGTTTTGAAGCGCACCCATTGAAGGTCTAGCTAAGCCTCTTAGAAAGATTTAATAAGATATCTAGGTAGGTATTAACCCCGGGAAGGTTATGGGCGACGGCTTGAAACAAGACCATACCTATGTAGTATCCATACACTAAACCATGGGATTTCCCATGAGCCGCCTAGAAGGAGGATCGTTTGATGTGCCATTGAAAACGAAAAAAAGGCTAATGGCATTAGAAACTGTGTACATACCTATAGAACAGAGAATCCGAACTTCAATAACCCTTCAATTGAGAAAACACACAGATTCTTCCCAATGGATTGAAGCGGTTGCCTTAGCTTTTAATGAAATCTTGTTTCTATCTTAGCGAGAGGTTCCTCAACGAGGACACATATCCAGGTTTGAAAAGATGCTAGGACTCTACTCCATTATTTCAAATTAGAATTCCAGTAATTAGGGTCGAGTTTTCGCAAGTGGGAGGCCTTTTCCCCAAACTCACGAACCAGAATTGTCGCGACAAATTTTTATTGCTTCTTCCAACTTCATCGATGAGGTACTATACGCTCTATCAGACTCAGCACCAAACGTGGACGCAATAGACCGAGGGAAGCGAAGAGTGTAAACATAAAAGTAGAATAATAGGAAGTGCAAGATCTCAAGGGTAGCCGAGACATGAATGTGGCCTGAATAGGGGGGTTTTGCACGAGATTGGGAGATTGTAGTCATTCAATAGTGGGATTTGCCTATAGAATCATTTCGATACCGCATCAAAGCTTCTCAAGAGGTAACCGGAGTTCCCAGGTCAATTCCAGTTCACTCCAAATAGCCTGAACTTCTTGTGTCCCCCGCTCGAAGGTTTGGTTTCTGCGTTTTCTAGGTAGATCCTTTGATGGCCCTTGACATCTACCCATAAATACTTGTACTGAAATTCGTCTTGGCTGGGACGTCTTGTTAGGTGCCCATACACCGTGCCATTGTTGAGAGGTCCTTCAACCTACATACGCAGATTAGACGCTTGTATCAAGGCTCCTAGCTTTCAAGATGGACATACATAAAAGTTTAATATTAGATGCTGGGTACCTTGGGCATCTGTACTTAGAGTTGATCTACTGCCATTAGTGACCCAGCTAGGCGATTTATAAGATGCTCGCAAACATACGAAATTGGGCGAGCACGACGCCACTTATTCATGGTTTCTTCCCCATGCGCAACGATCTTCTTGCTGTTGCCAAGAAGTGCGACGCACTCTGGATCTTTCCTAACTCGATCGAAGGCTCGACTGAAATACGCGGTTTTACTCTCCGGAGAGAAGACATCTTGGAAAAGGAAATAGCCAACACCTCCCTAATATATTGTACGTCTTAGCATATTACTAGGTATACCCGCGCTGCCAACGGCAAAAGACGGGAGGTTTACCGTCAAGACCAAGCCAACTATCACGAGACCAAAATTGAAGGTTTGTTGCGTGGCGCGCGACGCTTTCTCGCCTACAGAGAGCTGATGCCATGGAACATTACCGTCGTCATTGAATGGCGTGACAGCCCTCCTCCTGGAGGTAGCCGAATTATTCCCTAACCCAGTCTGGGTGGCATAGCCGCGGTAGGGAAAAAAGAATTGGAATCGCGGAAGAATGGCGGAAGTACCTAACGGTCTGATTGGGAGCTTCATTACGAGGGTATGAATTCCATGGGAACTGATTTCTCCGATCGAGGATCGTAAAGCCAGGATATAGTCGTGCCGGAGGAGGCTTTCAAGGATTTCGGCGGTTGAAGTTAGTTGAAGCTTCTCAAGCTTCCGAACGAAATGCAATTCAATGTGGGGAAGCGTTGTTATCTCTTATCTTAGCGTTTTAGGTATGTACCTAAGTATAGAGCTATGATACACTAACCCTATTCTGGACTAGCTCTCCATATTTAATAGCATGTGGGTCCGTGGGTCGCCGTCTATCCATTGAAGTGTCATTTTGGCGAAATCTGGCCGAACTCCTGATTTCGATTTCAACATTGAATTTCAGACTTTCATTCCTCCCCCTTATTATTCTACGCGACAAACGCGCACTCACCCTTTTCTCCCACCTATAACGATTACTGTGTCCGAGCCAACTAGCAAGATGAGTGCGCTTGCAACCAAGCAGCAATCGCAGAAGATCTTCGAGAAATTGAAGACAAAGCCTGCGAACAGGGTGCGTGATAATCACACTCGTTTCGACGGCATGTTTACCAAATACACAAATGCTAACATTGTTTGTACGCGCAAATAGATATGTTTTGATTGTGGCCAGAACAATCCTACCTGGACCTCCGTGCCCTTCGGCATTTACCTATGCCTCGACTGTTCCTCTAACCACCGTAATCTCGGTGTCCACATCTCCTTTGTCCGCTCCACCAACCTTGACCGTACGCCACTCTCACCAGCCTAACCCCCTATACCACGCTAACTATCAGTGTAGAATGGCAATGGGATCAACTGCGTGTTATGAAAGTGGGAGGAAACGAGTCCGCTACTAAGTACTTCCGCGCAAATGGAGGAAGCGCCGCCCTCGCCAGCAAAGACCCCAAAACGAAGTACCAATCCAGCGCGGCAACCAAGTACAAGGAAGAGCTGAAAAAGCGAGCCGCTAGAGACGCGCTTGAATATCCCGATGAGGTTGTTGTCGATGTAGCTGGTGACGCCGAGAACTCCGCCACTCCCTCTAGCGAACCGAGTGACGACTTCTTTTCTTCGTGGGACAAGCCGTCTATTAAGAGGCCTACACCGCCCATCTCGCGAACCAACACACCGCCTGTTGTCGGTCGAACAGCTTCTCCCTTCTTGAACGCCGGTTCTAACGGCAAGGAGATCTCGAGATCGACATCGCCCTTATCTAAGTCTGATTCTGCTACCGAAGCCAAACCTGCTGCTAGCCGAATCACTACATCTGCTGCCCTTCGAAAGACCAACACTGGCCCTCGCAAGGCCAACGTTCTAGGCGCGAAGAAGACAACTACCAAGCTCGGAGCGAAGAAGGTCACTGGAGATCTGATCGACTTTGACGAGGCCGAGAAGAAAGCCAAGGAGGAGGCTGAACGAATCGCGAAGTTAGGCTACGATCCCGAAGCCGAAGAGGCCGAAGCGAAGCAAACACCTGTGTCCAAAGCCGAGGCCACCAATGTCACCTCCCAAGCACCAGCGAACCCACGTGGATACGGATCCGGACATACCCGCGAGAAGTCCGCGGCTGAGGTCGAGCGTCTAGGAATGGGTTTCGGAAGATTAGGCTTTGGACAAGTTGGTGGTGGAAAGGCTGCCAGCAGTGCCGCGCCCAAGAAGAATGCTGGTGGATTTGGATCAGTTGGACCTGTTAAGGCTGCCACCGAAGGTAAGATATATGACCCACTGCGGCAAGTGTAAAGAATCTAGCGCTAACAACCATATTTCAGATGACGACGAGCGCTACGCACGAAACAAATTCGGTAACCAGAAGGGTATTTCCTCCGACGAATTCTTCGGAAAGGGCTCATTCGACCCCAACGCCCAAGCCGAGGCAAAGACCCGTTTGCAAGGGTTTGAGGGTGCCACTGCTATCTCTTCGAACGCCTACTTCGGCCGACCCGAGGAAGAAGATCCCGTGGACGATTACGGCGACTTGGAGACCGCGGCCAAGGATTTCATCCGAAAGTTCGGCATCACCGCCGGCGATGACCTCGACAACCTTACAAGCGCGTTAGGTGAAGGAGCTACCAGGCTCCAGGGCGCCATCCGCAACTACTTGAACGGTTAAGTCCGGGCATTTATATTACGTGATAATATGGCAAGCTGAAGATGGCACGGGGAGAAATGGCCAGGCGAGACTTCTTATGAAACCGACTCGATTGGCATACCAGAAAAGGCCTGGCGCGGGTTATACCAAGTTGATACCGAGGATCACAGATGAGACAAGACGCGATGAACGGTGTCACGAACACAACAGCTGCATCAGCTCATGATTTGCACGTTAGAAAGGGAGTTGCATGGTACGCATATGTAGTAATGAAAACTGATTATCCGAACCCTCTTCGAGAGTTCTTCGTGTTCCTTTGTTGCCTAGAGTCTTTACGGCCCTTTGCATGGATGTACCTAGTGGATGCCTAGCAAGTATGAAGGGTAAGTAATAAAATGCGTAAACCATCTAGTTCAATGAAGTTCGTCTAGGCATCTATGTATCAACAATCAAATAACTCCAACTAATATCCTTGAAATGCAAACGAGTGAGCAAGTGCCCAAGATCGCCATCCACAGATATTAAGCGCACTTTTATGTGTATTAAGTTCCTGGTTGGCTAGCCCCAGGAGGTAGCGATAAACCAAAAACATTGTCAGGCAGCCATACGGATACTCAATTCTAATCTAGATAGGCATGGGTCTCAAAACAAGCAAAAAAGCCCAAACTTCATATTTCGTACCCGCCTCTAAACCGTAACCCAGAAGAAGAAAAACGGACCGCCGTTAACCAGTTGCTGATAGTCTATACCGTTTACCGCGCCCGCCCATTATCTCGTGCTTTCAATATGTCGTATTCGTAATCGTCTGCTTCTCCCGCTCGTTCTGTCTTAATCTCATTTTATCTCATCTTGCCTTGCTTTGTCTCATGAGTAGTACATGGGTAGGTAATGTACGTGAGAAACGCTAACTAAAGGCGCTAAAAGCCAACCTCGACTTAAACTCCTCGAAGCGCTCTTGCACGACGACCCCGTTCCACGTCTCATTCCCCTGGTCATCTTTCCCTAAGACCGGTGTCCCGACCTGTTCAATGGCCAAGCTAGCCGCAATGCTGCCCCAGGCAGCCGCCTCCTCAAGACTCTTACCGCGAGCCAGAGCGACGGCTAGGCCGCCTAGGAAGGTGTTGCCACCACCGGTGGGATCAACCACTTTCGAGGCGTCGGTGTGGTACGCTGGGATCCAACGCTCTACACCCGGATCGACTTCGATCTCTTCGCGGGCGATGGTGCCTTCGGGGTCTTGGAGTAGTCCGGCGAATAGGGCTTCCATGTCGGTATCTGGCCGCAAGCCACCGTGTAACAGCGAAGACGGCTTTTTCGTGCGCTGGCGTGGCTTGCCGTCCCCTACCTTACGCTTACGGCCGCCGTTTCGCGCGAGATAGCATCCCTTCTCGCCGGCTCGGACGACAATGGCAAAGGATTGTAGGGGCATGGAGCCAAGCAGCTGCTCGCATGCACGTTCGACGGCCTTAGTGCTTATCTCACCGGTTTCGGGGTCCAGACCGGAGTCCCCCATGAATCCCGCCAGCTCCGTGTGGTTGGGGCTGATGATATCGATAAGTGGGAGCACATTAGTGCAATTAAGGAGCTCATCCGGGGTGCACAGGTCCGGAACGGGTTCCCATATAAATATAGGCTTTGGTAAGGCGCAGCCGTCGGGGCCGGAAAGTCCGCTCCGTCGTGCCTTGACTTCCGTCACGAGCTCGCGACATCTGGCAGGTGAACATATCAGGTGGAAGGAGCGGGCCGTGAGTAAGTCTGGGGTTAGATCCTCGGCTGTGAGACGCCTCTTGGGTGTTGTGTAGCGGAAGGCGCGATTCTGATGCTCGTCATAGCCGTTCCAGCCCCGCGTAGTGAGTCGCTCGGGTGAGTAACGTATCAGTGCTGAGGTATCCCAAGTAGAAATAAGGTCCTCAACGGCTGGCGGGAAATCAGAGCCTTTATCAACAATCCACCCTACGGATTTTGAAAGCGGCGGCGGGGAGAAGAGCCGTGCCCCGAGGGCCGAGTAAGCACCGGCGCCGCCAAGGATGTCCTTCACCGGGGGCGTCGGCGGGAGAAACTCGATCTCGTCTAAAGCATTGTTAGTTGAATAAATTCTATTATACAAGCTATATCGCCATAAGGCCGAAACCGGATTGAAAATTAAGATAATGGAAGTGATATGAACTGTTTGATACCACCCGCCCGAGGTTTGCAGGTGAGAATAAGGCTAAGAAACATGTTGCTATCAAAACTGTCCATTGATGTTCATATCCCACCCATTTGGTCTGGACGCAGTCAACCAATCTGGCCCTCACACACCGAAGATCTTAAGGCTCTAGCCTCCATGATCAAAGGGCGGTGGATGATAGATGCATGATGGATAAGGTCCAATGAGAAATGTGTACATAGGTATTGAGAAGAATAATGATGACGAAGAAAATGAAAATAGGTCGTACCGATAATAAACATCCCCAACGTGACGAAATCTATTTCGTGAGACGCATTGTCGTCGTTCTCAGACTTGGGCACGCTCTGGGCATCCATAACTTTGTATCTGTGTCTCAAAAACTTCAACTCTTTAAGGGCCTCTTAAACAGACTGTTGAGCGTCATGTCATGTCATGTATCGTACGGTTGAAACGGATTTTGGAGTGCATGAATGATTCCCCCCTAGACCGCTGCTCTGGCTCTCTTGGGGTAATTTTTTATGCAACAATGTCGTATGAATGTAGTTGAGAGCCCGGCTGCAGGTCTGAGATGGTCTGCCGTCCAAGGCCAAATATTTGGTGGTATTTGATAGGCAGAATTTGTTGACCAGGCTGAGCTACTGCAATGCAGCCTCACTTCCAAAAGGATCCAACTTTTTTTTCTTTTTTTGTCTCTTTTTTTCGAGCCAGAAATCCAAGAGTTGTTAATATAGAATTTAGATTTTTGGTGGTTTACCAGTTGGCAAATGTTTAAACGATTCGTTAAGACGTTAGAGGTATCATGCCTGTAATAAGGTTATGACCAATCAAAATTAGCAATGCACGGACCGACTTGCACTAAATGGGTTAACGTAGGGACCCTATTGTTACCAAGTGTACCTACATCAGCTAAATCTAGGTAGGTGCCTCCCCTACGACGCAGTAGCTCATGTACAATAGTGGGTCTTCGGATGGGTTTGGGATGGGTTTTGGTACTTGAAGCTTCCATTGTGATTTCTTGGCGGCTGTCTGAAGTTCGAAATTCCTACGTCGTACTTCAATTTCTTTGGCCTTGTCTATCTGTCTATCGCATCGTACACTACATCGCTGCCTCGTCATCATAAGCAGTTTTCTACCACGCTAATGATTGTATAGGTAGGCAACAGCATTTACATTCCTATAAATCCTAAGGTTGCCAATAGTAGGGAGGGTTCTTGTGTTTCTGTTGTCCATTCAGAACCGGAGCTTCTCTTTGTACTTTGGGTCCTGATCCATTTTCCCCCTGATCGAAGCTTCGAATAACGCCAAACCTTAACTCTTGAGAGGACCCAACTTACAACTGTCAACTGTCAATATGGCACAAAATAACATGCATAACTTAGTAACATTAATCAAGCGGTAGGTTAACCTTCTTCCTCAGTACCCCTCATGACCCCAATTATTCAACATCCGACATTCCACCTCTTTTCCCTCGAAAATACATAAAATACCGATAACGGTGTTTGACATTGTGCTGTTATCCTTCTCACTCTTTACATACCAATAAAACATGGAGGGCCTTCTAACTATAATACACAGGCTAGAAGCTGCCACTGCTCGCTTAGAGGACATTGCTTCGTCGACTGTAGAGCTGCCTCAAGCTGTTCCCGCCCTCACGGCTACCGCTGCGACACCATCTAGCCTAACCAGTCCTATATCACATGCCGCCATACCACCTGCTCCCGCTCCAGCTCACGTTATTAAGGAAGTGCCCGAAGATCTACCTGAATCCATCGAGGAGTTCGATAACTTCATCAGCCACTCGGTCGAGAAATATGTCGCGGCTAGCAACAAATTGGGCGGCTTGATCGCCGAACAAGCATCTAGAGTGTTTGAGGGTTTCAAACAGCAACGCCGCTTCTTACTGATATCTACAAAAGCCAAGAAGCCTGATATATCCGGTTCGGAGATGGTTGTTTACCAGGAGTTGTTGAAGCCCATTAATGAGGCGCTTATGGCTGTCGGCAACATTAAGGAATCCAACCGCGGCTCTCCTGTTTTCACTCAGCTAAGCGCTGTAGCTGAGGGTATTATGGTGCTAGCTTGGGTCACAGTAGACAACAGACCATTTAAGCATGTCGAGGAGTCACTTGGATCAGCACAATTCTTTGGAAACAGGGTCCTGAAAGACTATAAGGAAAGGTAGGAAGATTCAATCCTCCACAAAACCATCAGTACTAACCCAAGGGACAGTGACCCTGACCAAGTTGACTGGGTTCAGTCATTCTACCAAGTATTCAAAGACCTCGCCGAATACGTCAAGCAGTACTTCCCTAGTGGCATTCCCTGGAATCCGAAAGGACCATCCGCTTCCGAGGTCGCGAAGACACTGTCGTCCGGCCCATCTACTACTACTGCCACTCCTTCACCTCCACCTCCTCCCGTCGCAGGTGGCGCGCCGCCCCCGCCTCCTCCCCCGGGCCCACCCCCCGTTCTCCAGATCAAGGAGCAAGCTCCCGCGCCTTCCAAGCCGGAAGGCATGGGTGCCGTATTCAGCGAATTGAACAAAGGCGAGAGCGTAACTAAGGGTCTACGTAAAGTCGATAGGTCGGAGATGACGCATAAGAACCCGTCGCTCAGGGCCGGATCTACCGTCTCGGACTCTCAAAGGGGCAAGAGCCCCGCACCGGGGAAGAAGCCGAAGCCAGAGAGTATGCGCCTCAAGAAGCCGCCAAAGAAGGAGCTAGATGGCAACAAGTGGACAATCGTAAGGAGCCCAGTCCATACGTAGCATACGGTCATCTACAGGTGAACTAACAACTAAAATAGGAAAACTTCGAAAAACACCCCGACCCGATCGAAATCGAGGCTGAGATGTCCCACTCGATCCTAATTAGCCGTTGCAATAACACGACCATCATCGTAAAGGGCAAAGCCAATGCCGTCACCGTCGAAAATACTCAGCGTGTAAGCATCGTCGTCGACTCGCTCGTATCCACCGTCGACGTCGTCAAGTCCTCCAACTTCGCGCTGCAGGTCATGGGCACCTTACCTACCGTCCTACTCGACCAGCTCGACGGCGCTCAAGTATACCTTAGCAAGGAGAGTAGCTCTACCCGCATCTTCTCCAGCAAATCTGCCGGCATCAACGTCAACATCATTTCGGGCGAGGATGGTGATTATAAGGAGATCCCGTTACCCGGTCAGATCTGCTCGTATTATGACGAAGCGAAGGGCGATATGGTCAACGAGATCGTCGACCACGCTGGTTAAGCTAGCCAAAGCTCTACCGTTCGTCTCAGGGATATATAGGGTGTGAACTGGGTTCGGTGTAAATAAAAGGAAGTGGTGGTCGTCAACGTTGGATTAGATGTCAGACCTGATGCTACGTGATGTGAAAGTTCCAAGCAAAACTCTTTGCCTAGAAGACGAGAAAGTTAGTGTTGGAACGCTAGGATACCCGAGTTTGCTCGGTTTCCAGTGGTTTGTTGCATTGTCTCTGTGCTTAGTAGATTTATAGCATTCGTACTATTCAAAGCATTTACAACTTTATATTTCACGTATCTTCACACCTGCGTAGAACCTTTTTAATCACATATGTACGACTTGTTTCAAAGATGTTTACTCTTTGTTGAAAGCTACCTGGCTACCTAGATCACCGGGGAGCTACTAACATAATCCACCAACACCGGTTTCATGCTCTAGAAACAAAAAATTCTAGCGAATAGCAATCCGAAACAATCGGTAGGGAAAGACGGCCTGTGCCGAGGAGGATAGATCGTAGGTAAGATGCTGATATATGGCTGGTGGGGAAAACACGTTCGAAATCCTGTTTTGTCCCGTTTCTCTTCCCTTTTGCTTATAGCTTCGCCTTAGGAGGCTCTAGGGTGGGGAGGAGCAAGTCCCGCATCTCGTTCGCGGCTTCGTTGATGTAGTAGCTCATCTTCTGGCTACCGAGGCCCTTGGATACGATGTTGAAGTTGATGCTATTAATTTTTGTTAGTACTCTCGCCTCACTAGTTAAGGGTGGGGTGGGCGTGTATGACTTACCTGTTCTCGTTGATCATATACGCGATGCCGAATCCGGCGTCGATGACCTGGCTCCATCCGTACCCGTTGAAGAACTCAGAGCTCAACTGGCTAGTGGACAGGTACCACGAGCTGCTGTAACCATAGGCTGGGTCCTTGTAGATAGCAGGGACCTCCTCGCCAGGCTCGAGCAGCTTCTTTAGACCGAAGAGGTGGCGGTCGACGCCCTTACCGTCAGATGCGGCGGTGATGTATGCGACGTGAGCATTCACAGCCTTACGGAGCAAGTCCACTCGGTCCTTCGCCTCGATATCCGGGTCCGCCATCGCCTGGCAAAAGGCAACGCTCTCGTCCGATACCGTTCGGCATGTTTCGGTACGGCCCTGTTGGAAGCGGCGCACCGCGGCCGACTCGTACGTGGGCCGGTTCTTGCCATACATCTTGAAATATGCTAGCTGGATGACCATTTGGACATACGCATCGGGCGAGCACTTGAACTTCTTGATCAAACCCTTTCCGTAAGCCTGGTAGGCTTGAACCGCAAGCTCGTGCTTGCCAATCACCTCGTTGAAATCCTTGATCGCACGGTCGATCTCTGCTTGCACCTCCTTTGTGACTTCAAAGTTGACCGCAACGGGCTCGGGAAGGTTAGATCGTTTGGACGGATCGCTAAAGTCGAGCTTGTTGGCAAAGATAACGTCGTTGACGTAATCGTTAAGTCTGTGCGTGGGTGTGCCGTCCATCATGCTGTGCTCGCCTAGGAAACCAGATGTGCCGTTGTCGTTGACGACAAACTGCAGAGGCTTGTCGTACCATCGGTTTTGGCCATCGCCGTGCCAGTACTGGTGCGCGCGCTCCTCAAGGGTAACGGGGGAAGCGTCATCCAAACATACGAGGAAAGAAGCGGATTCAATGGCTTCAATGGCCGCCTTGTTCTTAGGAGAGGCGTCTAGAAGCACCTTGCGCGCGTCTGTCCATATATCCCGGTTTTCGGAAGTAAGGGCGCCTACAGCGGGGACTCGCTCAGCGAGTTCGTATATGCGCGCGAATTGCGATTCAAGCTCGGTCGTATTTAGCTGCTTTCCGTCGACTTCGTGGGCGACTTTAAAGAACTGGTTCTTTCGGATGACAATTATGTGCTTGTGCTCCTTGGGATCGTACTTGATGGGGTGGTCTGCCGGTTTCGCGGGTACCCTGCTGGCATTGAACATCCATTTATAGCTGTCCATGCAGACAGGAAGTTTCTTCATATACTCCGGCTCGAGAGAACCGGTGTCCACCTGCTTTTTGAATTCAAGCGCGGCAGTCGTCAAGGCAGCAGCACGCTTAGCGGGGTTCCGCCGCCGCCGGTCGTCTCGGTGCGAGTAAAAGTAACTGACATATGGGACTACGGGATCTCGGTAGCTCAGATATGCCGCGTCGTTCCACCACTCATAGATCCAGTTCTTGACTTCAGGCTTTTCCCGCCGCGCAATCAACTTTTCCTGCAACTTCTGTCCAGCACCTCCAGGCTTTATGAATTCGTCTACGGCCTTTTTGCTTGCGGCTAATTCTGTGGGACTCAATAAGGGGTGTAAGGTTTTTAGGTACCGAGAGGTGGTCTCTTCGAGAGTCGGAACTGGTAATCGGGGGAGGGAATCTTGGAATCGGAGCATAGCGCCTTTGGATTTGTCTTCGACATATCCTACAATTCTTTGTTAATCACCCTGATTACTGCAGAATTGCACGTTTCGATGCATGAATACTAACCACTAGGGATAGAGCTATTGCTCCGTCTCGCTGCCGGCGCCATAAATATGCTCTGCGAATTCCAAGGTCAGCTTTGCGCCACCAATTTAAAGTACCCGATCCGGAATGAAAGAAGCATACCTTTGGTGCTGCAGCTTGTCTTATAACGGGTATTCTAAGAGCGGTCGCCTGTGCCCGACTCTTTGCCAACGAACTTAACATCCCAATGGTGTTTTTCGAAAAGTCTTACTAAAGAAAAGAAAGGGAAAAAATACGAAGGTTAATCACAATAGCTAGTCTCTAATAATTCATGAGCCGATAGCTAACCTCCCTGGCAATCAAAGGAACCGCGGTATGATACAGTTCGTGTGGGACACCTCTTGTATTAAACAGTGGAACCTAGGCTATTTCTTACGGGACTCCGTTTGCTTTAGGACTACCTACTCCAGGGCTTCTAACCATGCGCTACCTAGGCTACCTTCGCTACCCGTTAGCCGCTGACCCGTTAGCACAAACGTTCCTTAACAGTTGGGAATCGGTAGAATGTCCGGTACTACATTGTACCTAGGTATCTCCAGTAGGTACGTAACAAAGCCGCGCCTGCATTCAAGTCTCCATTGAGGATCTGGTGGATTAATTCGGCTGGACCTGCTAGACCTCAGATCTCCGATGCCGAGGTAAACTGCGGGTCCCACTCCGACAAGGATCATACCCCTACCCGCAGCTGCGGGAATTTATATGTGGCTTAGTTTGTTAGTGTCTTGTGACCAAAGCCACATTTCTGTGCTTCCCGCTTTCACATGTTAGTGTTAAATTTCAAGAGCGTTGAAAGTATGTTTTCCAGGTCCTGCGTCTTAGCATCTTATTACATCATTAGTGCTGCTCGAACAGCGAATGACCTCCAGCAGTTCTAGAGTTCTAGAAGAATGCGACCCAGGAACTCGGTCGACAGGAAAGATCATATGAAGATCATGGTCTATCAAAAATACTGACGAAGAGTTAACCTCATATTTCAGTGACCTAAGCCCCTAAGCGTTAAGCCGCCCCAAGGGGCAAAGGGACCGGACGAACGAAAGTCACCAATCAGAAGTATCATGATTAGCGGAGTTACAATAAACTCTTACTCCATGGGGTACCAGGTATTGACGCGAAGCTATCCCGCATATCCCATAAGTTGGGGTAGATATCTGGAGTTTAGAGAAATGAGAAATCACGCTGTATAAAGTCTAGAGAAATTGTGATTTATAGTTGACTAAAGACAGATCTAAAAGTTCGACGAGCCTCGCTACAATCGGTCGATGAACCAATGTAATGGTCATCAAGAGACACAGTCCTAACCATGCTATTGTTTTTAGTAAGACCTGGAATGGAGATCCGCGTTTAGCCTGTGGAATACTTCAACGACACACGATTACCTTCAAGCAAATTGCGATTGAAGCTTGAAAGCTTCCAGTTATTTCTCAAACCTAAAGAGTTGCGTTAGACACTATTTTCTTTGACAATTAAGCCAACCATGAGGTCCTCGGATGATGAGTATTCTGCTTTTGAAGCGATTTATTGACTGTTTTATGAGAAAACTATAGAATACTAGTGGGTAGCATCTTATATTGACGTGAGACCTAATCCGCGTTGCCTAAGCGTTTATGTCTCAATTGCATTGGCTCGAGCCTCAGCAGCAACTCCAGGTTTTATTAGAATTCTCCGACGCAAGGCCGCGTCTTAGTGAAAACATTCCACCATAACCGCGATGATGTCGATGTCAACAAACAGAGTATTTAAGTTCACGGCCAAACGCCACATAGCACCAGGATTGCTCTCACCAGGCCAGGTCTCCCCTCAACTTTCGTTCGCTACTATTAGCTCAGTCGCTCATTATACATGCTTCACTTCTAGTCATTCCTTAAGTTTATTTGATATTTTGAAATACCATCGTCAACATGACTACGGGATACGCACTTACAAACCATTACGGTGGCCAGGGGCTACTTGATAGCTTCAGCTTTTTCACGGGGATCGATCCTAGCCACGGCTTTGTTGAGTAAGCATAGAAACATAGCAAAGTTCTTCAAATCACGTATCTAATGTCAAATAGTTATCAAAGTAAAGAAGATGCTCTAGCTCAAAATCTAGTATACATCGATCATGACTTCAATAATGTTATACTCGGCGTCGATTCGAACAATACCTATTCTACTAGCGATAAGGGGCGACCAAGTGTGCGACTTACTAGCCATGATACCTTTAGCCAGGGTCTTTTCGTTGCGGATTTCCACCACATGCCGGCATCGACGTGTGGAACATGGCCTGCTTGTCTGTTACCGCATGTCTTATTATCGAGGGGTGGAGCTAACATATTGTTTAGTTTGGGCTTTCAATAACCAACAAAATGGAACGGATTGGCCAGTAGGGGGCGAGTTAGAGATTATCGAAGGTGCCAATACTGCCGAAAGGAATTTATTCTCAGCTCATACGTGAGTATACAAAACATCACATTCACAGAATCTTTGCTAATCGAAGTAGGACGGAAGGATGTCATGCCCCGAAAGACGGGTTTGCGGGGGAGCAAGGCCTAGGCAACTGCTCACCAAGCGTCAGTGAAACACATTACTGTTTACCAACGATGATACTAACACGTTTGTGACAGCCTGAAAACTTGGGATGCAGTTATGCTTCTCCTCGTTCCGATACAACTTCATACGGTGATTCGTTCAACGCGGAGGGAGGTGGCGTATATGCGTTATTATGGGATTCAGAAGACCTGAAATTATGGCATTTCCCACGTTCTACCATCCCCGATGACATTACATACGGCCATGTCGTTGGTCCCGACCCTTCATCTTGGGGACCGCCACACGCGGTCTTTGGCGGCTCTGCCTGCAAAGCTGAAAACTACTTTTTTAATATGAGTCTAGTGATCAATACTGTAGGTAATGATCCTGAGTAGAGAGGGCATAGGCTAATATGGAGTGTCAGAACTTCTGTGGTGATTATGCGGGCAACATATGGGGTAAAACCGATCAATGCAACCAGCTTGCACCTACATGCGAAGAATTCGTCGCAAATAACCCACACAGCTTTCAAGAGGCATACTGGGATATCAATTACATTGACGTCTACCAATATGGGCCGATAACGAATATGACCGTGCCGCCCCTTTCCCCGAATCGCACAACCTCGGTTCCCCCACCGATCTCTAGCGCAACACCCGTCCGGCGTGATGAGACCCCAACGTTTACTCGAACGATCACCCTATCTACGATACTTCCGGTGGAGACTGAGAGTAGCGTTGTAGAATCGAGTGCCGTGAACGGCTACACGCTACTCGGCTGCTTCGAAGCCGGAGCTAGTCACGATTCTTTCACAGAGGTGTCCGCACACCCGGGAATGGACAACAAGGCCTGTCTAGCTGCTTGTGCCGGACGAAAGTATGCTGGTGTACACGATGAGTACGTATTTCGCTTGAGCGCATGTACAAAGTTCAAAATACTGACTGGAAATAGTGTCTGCTACTGTGCCGATTCCCTCGGACCCACCACCGCGCTCAAGAACGGCATGTGCGATGCTCCTGTCACCTCCCCTCAGCCGACCGGATCTCCCAATTTCAAGATCAACTCCGCTCACAACCTGAACACCACTACCCAGACTTCCCAAACTCACCGCCGTGGCACGCCAGCCGGCATCATCCTGACGGTCTACGCCAACCTCGAAAATGAGCCAGCTCCTCCCGGCGCCCCGGCTATGGGCCATGAGTCAATGGATGCTCATCCGATACAGAATGTGGCCGTCCCAACTACCGTCACAACTGCCCTGACCGTAACTTATACGACTGTATGCCCGACAAACCCAGCTACATTAGTAGAGGTCGAATACTCTACAACAGTCACATATGAAGACTGCGGGTGCACCGCATCTAAGCCTCACACGGGTCGTCCTCCTATCAACTCTATAAACGTCACGGCAACAATTCCAACTACCCCTATAACAGCAGTACCCATGACAACGCACATAGAATCATGCCGAGCTTGCGGACCACATGGTGACAGCATAGTCACCCTGACCATACCCGAGGCTGTCGTCACCCAAGTCGTTACTTCGATCGCCGTGCAGACTGTCGTTCCCATCATCAGCAACACGACGACTTATACCGCTCCCAATATCGCCCCCCATACTGCCC
The DNA here is from genome assembly GCA_003314315.1 of Annulohypoxylon stygium. NCBI lineage: Eukaryota > Fungi > Ascomycota > Sordariomycetes > Xylariales > Hypoxylaceae > Annulohypoxylon > Annulohypoxylon stygium. The sequence goes on from QLPL01000019.1 coordinate 802,447, forward strand.
CCATTCCTGGGACCGCAGTGCCATTCACGCCCATGCCCCCCAAACCCAGCGCCGGTCCCAGCAATACTATCCCAGTAGTAGCGGCCGCTCCTAGATCAGCTAGTATGATCGAGACGGTTGGCTGGGGTGTCGCCATATGGTTTGGGTTATTCGGGTTCATGCTTGTCCTATAGGATTTTCCATCCTGATCACTTTGCTATCCGCTCTTTCTTTTGTTTGCTAGGGGGTTCGTTTCATGTGCTCTTCATTTCATGGATTTGTTTTTCTAGTGTATAACACATGTGGCATTAGGGACCAAGGGAGTAAACGGTGTTAGCATAGGCATAGGGGAATAGGTAGGAGCATTCTGACGATTATCATGACATTTCAAAGCAACTAGCTTAGGTATCTTTGCCTTCAATCCAATTCATTCATATAACTATCTGCATTGATCTTGGTGTTATTCATACACGAATACCTACCTAGGTAGTTTAGGTTGGGGATTGACTGCCGTGATATGTGCAAGTACCATAGATACCTCTTCTTATTCTTCCTATGTATGCCAACATGTGAGTACCTACCTATATAATCCTCAATAGGAAATATTCTCTAGAAATTTTCCAGATTTTTCAAGTTTCATATTTCAATCGTAAAAGGAGGCTTCCTAGTCAACTTCCCCGACGTCCCATGCTGCATCGCGGCATTGATCATGACGCTTCCGTTGGAAACCCCGCCTAACATGAACCAATGCCACAAAACGCTAGTAAATCCGTATAAGAACACCCTCCACACGTCTATCCAGGCCGCATTCGGGATCATATCCATAATCAATCCTCGTTTCGGACGGGACATAACCTTTTCGTAGTACTTTTGGCAATCGTCCCAGAATATAGGTTGGATTCCCCTTCCCCAGTGGACGTGCCCGAATAGATGTACTTTAGGCTTCTTCTCCCATATTTCGCGCAAAAGGTTTGGGCAACCGAGGGAAAGGTCAAGATGATGTTTCTACATTTAGAACTTAGTCTTGGTTCACAAACAGTAGATCTAGATGAGGTAACTCACTGGCGGGGTATGCGTTATGAGGATATCAGTGTCTATAGGAATAGTGCCAGCCCATGTGTTCTCACTAGGCGTGTATTGAAACCTATACACCAATCGTCATTTAGATCCAACATTGAGTACGAAGGCAGAAATTCGACATACGCATGTTCAGGACCTCCGCACTCGGGTATTCCAGGAGCTCCGTAAATATTCAACTTCCGGTTGCCCCTGAAATTAAGCGTGATAGACTTATGTTCAAGATAATGCAACGTCTTGACATCAACCGTCTTCTTCAGCAGTGTATCCTCCTCCGTCCTCGACTTGATATCGAACCAGCTATCATGATTCCCGCAAACGAGAACTTTATGCTGATGCGGCAGCGAAACTAGCCAGTCGATCTGCTTCTGTATGGAAGCGACGGTCCCGTCGTTCGTCATGTCGCCGCAGTGGACCAACAGGTCGCCGTCGGGAACGTCCTGCACGATCGAGTCGTGGGTATCGGATAGGCACACGATTTTGATGGGGGGCCTGTTGCGCGGCGGCGGCCTGACCTGATTGCCGCGTAGCCATAGCACTACTTGGTAGAATTGAAAGACGATGGCCTGTAGAGGCGATTCCAGGATCCAATCTAGCAGAGTCGGACGTTCCCACGGTATAGCCCGGCGCAGGCCTAGCTTAACGAGTAACCCCATTGTTGCTTTTCTTGTCGTTGTCGTTTGCTGCCTTATGACTTTATGACGTAGCGCAACGAAGCTCTCTACGAGCTATTGGTGGTGAATAGGGGTTATATGTGAGAATTCAAAAGATTAAAATGGAGGTTTCAGGTGTTTTAATATGATCAGAGGAGAAATGTTCCAGCTACGCGGGAAACATAGCTTTTTATTAGACCTTTCAACATGGTCATCTCATGAATTGAGGTCCATTTTGAAGTTGGGATTGACAGAAAGGTTTGTAGCTCCCCGCCGCCGCAAAATGCGACGGCAACAGGGGCCCCTAGCTTGCTTTTAGGGAGCTTCAGTGCACCTCTACAAGGATGTCGGGTACCATTAGCGCACACGTTCCGCTAAGGCTTGTGCCGAGTGGGCGACGAACAGGACAAAGTTTGGAAGCCGCGAAACACTATTTAGGGCAAATTACAGCGCACATCGCCAGAACCCTGGCAGCTGCCCAGCTGCTCTGGAAAGACGCTAAAGATTGGCGGGCTGGCGGGGTACCAAGATCCCAAAAATCATTTAAAGTCCTAGTAGCATCCTTGTAACCAAAGTAGGAACAGCAGGGGATGCACGGGCCACAGTTGCGTGCCGATTGATCCAGGTGGTCCCAATTGATGCCAATATTCAGCTGCGAGTGTGCTGGAGCTAGCGGGCTGGTGCTAAGTACCTATTAGTGCACCTAATTAAGCGCGGGATGACGTTAATCAACCTGCTCGATTCCCATTGTCCAACTTTCAACTTTTTCGTCAACTTTTCTTCCTGATATTCTATTTTCCAATACCTGGTTTTTAGACATTACATGTCTCTTATACCTAATACATGGTGACGACCTCGTTTTTATTTTTTATTTGTTAGTTCCCTTCAATCGTTTCTCCCGTTTTCTCATATCTCAATATCTTCTACCCTTCTCTTCCTCCCACACATCATTTCTTACATGATATGATACTTCCCTAAATACTACCTATCGACTCACCGACCTACCTACCCAACCAACCCAAGCGGCACAAGGACCAATCGAAGAAAAGTTTCAGTTATTACGCTTGGCAATGTCAAGTCTCCAGTACCTCTACGCCTCCAATGGCGACCGTCCAGAGCTCAAGACGAATATGGGTGTGGATTATGTAATACACTACAAGATTTCTAGCGATAGGGCTGAAGCTGAAGCCGGCTTTATCCAACTAATCGAAACTCTTACTAAGGTTGGGCTTGCCTCCGAAGTTAGACGTGGCGATGACTCGTCTGTCTTGGTGTTCGTCAAGGTGGCATCGGAAAAATATCTCACCAATCATATTTATCGTGAACGAGTCCAGGATTGGCTGTATGGTGTGAGAATTACCGCTCCCGACAAGGACGTAGGCAAAGAATTTTCCAAACAGCCCATCACTGAAGCCGAGCGGTTGAGGACCGTCTACCTACTTATTAACAAGCCCAAGAACGAGGGGGGTGCAGGTATCACACCTAAGCTCGGTCAATGGAAGGACGTCTTATCCATCTTTCCACTTCACAATCACGCCTTCAACCGCCAATGGATCAAGGAATGGAGTACTAGATACTTCCTCAGCGATAAGGACCTCGATCAGATCCGGGACAAGTTTGGCGAGAGTGTGGCCTTTTACTTCGCCTTCTTACAGTCTTATTTCGCTTTTCTAGTTTTCCCTGCCGCATTTGGATTCGGTGCTTGGCTCATTCTCGGCCAGTACTCATGGATTTTTGGAATCGTCAACTCTCTTTGGACCATTATCTTCTTCGAATGGTGGAAGAAGAAGGAGGTTGATCTTGCTGTTCAATGGGGCGTTCGTGGAGTTTCTCGTATCCAACGCCCCCGGACACAATTTCAGTGGGATCAAGAAGCAGCGGATCCGATAACTGGAGAAGCCGTCAAGGTTTATTCTCCGATTAAGAGGCTGCAGACTCAGCTGCTGCAAATCCCATTCGCTCTAGGCTGCCTGGCGCTCCTTGGGGCTCTTTACGTTTTCTGCTTCTCGATTGAGATCTTCCTCGGAGAAATCTACAATGGCCCGTTCAAGTCCTACTTGGTTAGTATCCCCGTCCCAAGTTAAGATGTCGGTTTATCTAACGTATTTCAAGACATTTACCCCGACAATCATCCTTACTGGAGGATTACCTGCATTGTCAACCATTCTCGGTAATTTTGCAGAAACGCTCACCGACAAGGAAAACTACGAAACAGTTGACAGTATGTGTGAATCTTTCCAATCGCGTTATGACGTGCCAACTAACAATATTATAGAGCACCATTCTGCATTGGTCCAGAAGCTATTCATCATCAATTTCATCACGTCTTATACCCCTCTTTTCCTAAGCGCTTTCGTCTATATGCCCTTCGGAAACATACTGGTGCCGTATCTCGATATCTTCAAGGCTACAGCCGAGAAATTCTCCAGCAAGGATTCCATCACTACTCAAAGTTTCCAAGTCAACCCCGATCGTCTAAGAAATCAAATGGTCTATTTCACGGTAACGGCTCAGATCGTTAACTTCGCGCTTGAAGTCGTGGTACCCTATGTGAAACGAAAGGCTTTTCAAGAAGTTGAGAAAGTCCAATCAAAGGGCAAGTCCGTGGCACCTAATGATGTTGCCGATGAGCACGCCTTTCTCGAGAGGGTTCGCAACGAGGCACAGCTCGACGTTTACGATGTGACTGTTGATTACAGAGAAATGGTCGTCCAGTTTGGCTTCCTGTCACTCTTCTCTGTAGTCTGGCCGCTTACACCTCTTTGCTTCTTCGTTAACAATTGGGTTGAGCTTCGGTCTGATGCTATGAAGATTGCAGTCACCACCCAGCGACCTATCCCTTGGAGGGCTGACTCAATTGGTCCTTGGCTAAATTCGCTAGGGTTCATATCCTGGTTTGGAACTCTCGTGAGCTCTGCTATCGTGTATCTCTTCGGTGGTGAAAATGGTGGACCTAGAGGTGATCCCTCCAACATTGTTGTTTGGGGTCTTCTGCTGAGCATACTTCTCTCCGAACACGTCTACCTAGCCGCACAATTCATCGTTCGATACACACTAGACCAGATGGACAGTCCTGGACTACAGAAGGAGAGAGCCGAGCGATTTTCTATGAGAAAGCAGGTCTTGGAAGAAAGTCTAGGATCCGACATCACAGAGAAATTAATCCCTCCCACACCAGCCGCCGGCGAGAAGATCACCCGGGAATCGCTAGAGAACGAAGCCCGCAGGATATCGGTATCTGGCGGAGCAACACCTGAAATATTGTATGCATCATTCCTTAATTCGGACTAATCAGTGCTTTGCTAACATCTCCTTAGGTTCTGGTTGAGGCAACAAGGCATGGATGAGACTATCCAAATAGGCCGAAACTTGATCTCTGAAAAGAAGACAGCTAAGAACTAGGCGTCTGAGCTGCTACGTGACCTTTGGGAGACTTTAAAAGGCGCTATATTAGCCTTGACGGTGTCAATAGTGATTGGCATGGTGGTTGAGTAGCAAGGTCGGCCTATCTATCCATCTGGATAGACGATGATGGCATTTACCCTCCAACATTCTATCTGAAACATATTCAATTTCAAAGGGCATGCTATGCATTGCATCTTCATGAGGTGATTGATTCTTACATTAGATAGTCAGCACATGATCTATCTATTCTAGAAAATAATTATCAAAAAATCTAGCTTTTCCACCAATGCCTAACAACCCTAAAAGTCTACACATATTCGACTTACCCCTTGCACTAGAGTCTATCACTGATTAGTAAGCACGGCTCCGGCTTCAATTATTCGACGTAGAGTTGATACATCTTGTAGATCCTAATCCATATAAACACAATAATGCTACGTAGTAAAGATGAACTAAGTATAAACTTGATATTTTAACCAAATAACCGCCATGCAAAAAGGGACATCCTTATCGTCGTCTCCCATCCCAAACTATCCCACACAGGTGATATCTCAACATATGTTTTCCTACACGAAGAGTAACGCAAAGCCGAAATAGAAAAGATAAAAAACGTCTAACACCGCCTCCACACGTAGCTCCAGCTCTCCGAAGCAGTAGTATCGGGGTCCTTGCCAAAGTACCCGTACTGGGTGCCCGCGGCCTGCAGCGCGACGCGGAAGTTGACGTTCAGCAGGCCGACGTCGCCCGCGGCGCCCGTGCACGGCGAGTACACGACCTGGCTGTCCGGGACCGTGCTCCGCGCCTCGATGTCTTGGTTTAGCTGCCCGGCGCCGAGGTTGCCTAGGGTGCCTTTGATGGTGATCTAGAAAGGGGGGGAGGATTAGTCAGAGATTACTAAGATTACTAATACAGGTGCTTAAGGTACGTCTGGATGTGGAAAATGTGAAGAGAGGAGGGGAAGAAAGGGATTTAGGAATAGGTAGGCACATACCGTCCTATCAGCATCCTCGCTCCAAAAACTAGTAACAAAGTAATCCAGACTCGCCCCGGGGTCCAGGACTAAATGCCCCTTAACGTATACGTCCTTGACGCCGACCTGCCAGCCGGCGGCGCTGCCGGAAATCGACAGGTGCGCTTGGCAGTTGACGGAGCTGTCTTGGATGGTTGTGGTGCGCGCCTCAAAGGAGTTCATGCGTAGTGATATGTCGTCGAAACCGCCTGTGCGGTCGACGGCGGGGGAAGCGGAGGGACACCCGCTGCCGGAGTAGGAGACGGATACGATGCGTGGTGGGGGCGAGGGGGCTTCGCGGGGGATTAGGGTTAAAGGGGTTGCGGCGGCGAGGCTAGAGAGGAGCGGGAAAATGGTTGTGCTACGCATTTTGGATGGATGGGAATGTGGAGAGGTAAATGGGGGTTAGTGATGGAGGTATTTGTTTCCCGGTATTGGGACCCTGTCAGATAAATAGGTACTTAGAATAATGGTCAAGTTCAAGATGAAGACCAAGATGATGATTTCGAAATATGAATTATGTAGCTAGATTAAGTAAATATGTGATTGTTGTGGCGAAAAGTTAGACCATCGATATATCCGACCTCTGGAACGCGGAGGGCCCAAGTCTTTATAGATGGGATTTTCCTGCTCGTTCGATTCACCACATGGGATTCTGATAACGACAACTAAACCGCGTCTTGCTCTACGTAGCTATTCGTAGCGTACCCAATCTCGAACGCCATTGACGCTGAGGAATCTGGCCCACGGTCCATGATCCTCCAAAAAAAATATCAGTCCCCGAAGTAGAAATTCGTCGTCATCGCAGCCCAAACCATCAGCTCGTACGTCTTATCTGTGTTATTCGCCCTGGCACGCCACTATCTTAATAGCAACTGTCATTTTTGGCGAGGGCCGCAGCCAACGGGGCAGCTGGGTAGGCACTTTACCCATATTAACCAGCTGCCCATCGCGTACCCGGTAAAAAGGTCCTTGGAGCCCCGGGACCCTGAAAAGAGTCGAATCTCGCCACCGCAATCCGGCGTCCCGGATAATAGCAAGGCAGCACGACAGGGCGCCGGCGATAGCCTAGGTCTAGAATGCCTCGCCTAGTCCAGATGTCCAGCTTTTAATTTGCGGCGAGCGAAGTTGGATTAGTCTAGCTAGCTCTCCCTTAATCCCTAAACCTGATGCAGTTTTTGCAACTCCCATCCTGTAATTCCGGTAGCTATTCCTAGGCCCGTTCCGACGTGGTATATCTAGGACGAAAAGCGTTGTTTATTTCGGCGCTGGGTCTAGATCCCGTTCCGATGTTATTTATGGCACTTCGTCGTCGCAGCCCCAATCTCCTTGTTAATGAGTAAGACGAGCCCAGGCCACGTAATCGGTCCATCTTCGTCTGAATATGTTGCATTATAGCACCTAGAGTTTAAAGTAAAGCTTCCTAGATAGCTAATGGACTCTTCCCGGCGACCTGCACTGCCAGGAAACGAAATTGCTTAATAATTAGGAGGAGCTCCAGCTGGTGACCATCACCCGTTGTAACAGAATAGGCCGATCTAGATAGGGGTTTTCGCCTAATGGACCCTGATTGCAGCTTGTCAGTTATTAATGAGTAATTTCAGATTGACCACACTACATGGCGTGGCACAGAGATTTCCCACAGCTGATAGCTCTTTTTGGATGCTACCCCAGAACGCCAGTGCCTGATCCAGTACCACATGCAGATGCAATATAACCCAGATCCCAAATCTCCATCAAACCATGATACGTCTTAGACCCTCCGTGCCGCCGAGGACCCTACGTCCCGTCACGGCACATCTACCCTGTCCGCTCTCCCACTTGCCCGCACGCTCGGCCATGAACTCTTCTTGCCTCGGATGCGAGCCCTCGAGCCACCTATGTATGCAGGAGTAGCAGTAGACGACACCTGTCTGGCAGGCGGTTGCGGTCGTGATCTCGTCATCGCAGATAGGACATAGTTCGGAGTCTTCAGGGGCAGGGACGGTGAATATGGGGAGTAATGAGGGGGTAGCGATAGGTGCGTCCTCCGCCAAGGGTACCTTTGGCTGCTCCTCATTCCCCTCCCTATCTTCACCTTGAGCCTTCTTCTGCAGTGACTTAGCCCCTAACACGTTTAAACCAGATACGATCGGTGGCGGTAACTCGAGGTTCTCAGCCGCTTTCCTAGTTAACTGTTTCGCGAAGTCGGACGCATACCACCACTCGAGGAACTTCAACGCGAAGATACTCGTCGGTAGCAACAACGACAAGCTTCCCAACAATCTCGGGCCCATGGTCCTCGGGCTGAAGATACTCGTAGTAGCAGCAGCCGCACTAGCCCCCTTATGCTTTCCTAAGGCCTCAATTGCTTTGAAATCGGCGGCGTTCATCCTGCGTATGCGCGTGCCGATGAGCCACATGAATGGGTTGTGGTACTTGGAGCTGTCGAACAGGTACGCCAGGTTAAACGCGATGATGGCGAAGTAGTACGCAGCGTGCACGCTCGGGTAGATGTTCCGTATGAACCACTTATAGTAGTGTAGGAACCTTTGCTTCAGCGTCGGGTTCGCGGGCATGCGCGTGTAGTTTGCTCCGAGGAGGGCTCGCGGGGCCTCGATCTCGTGGCTCTCATCTAGCTTTCGTTTCAGGTACGGTATGCCGACCATAACAGCTAAGTTTTTCCATATGTCTGTTCCACCTATCTTCAAGTGTTCTCGAACCAACTCTGGTGTGCGAATGGCGGCGCGCGGGATCTCGGCGTGCAGAGCCTTCTCTCGTTTTAGGCCGTAGAAGTGTTCTGTGAAACTACCACCACGGGTTTTCAAGTAGTATCGCTCAACAACGAGCATCAGAACAGCATAGAGCTCATCGAAAGAGTTGAGAGCACGTAGTAAGTAGCGGGGATATCGATGGGTTGCGACGGTGAGGAGGTATCGTAATGTCGGTGGCAGAAGCGTGTTAAGCTGTTGCTCTGAAAGGAGCTCAAACAGCGACGGCTTCTGCTCGTCAAAATCGCCCTGAAGGGCTGTAACGAACTCCATGGTTGATAGCTCTCCTGAATTGACGAATTGGGCGGCGGTTAGGGTTAGGACATGTTTTGTGTAATGAAAAGCGGTAGATTGGAGACTGGAGTTGTTCTTGTTACGATAACATAAACACAAACACGACCCAAATAAAAGTTCGGATGAGATTAGCAACGTGCCGAGGTTCCAAGGTTGACGTAAAATGAATTGAAAACGAACTTGGGAACCTTAAAGAGCTCGGACCACTAAGCCAGCCTACTATTTTCGGCTACCCCAGGCCACGCTATTACCCGTTTGTGTAACCTTAAGGGGTACTTGCGTACCCAGTACATAACCCGCATATTCTATAAGTAAGACAAAACGTGCATACCTCACACAAGTTGAAGTCATATCCAAATACTACCCGTTCCAAATTTCATATATTGCATCATCGTGAATTTACAGGTCGTAAGCCAGTGTAAGTCTTAAGTAAAAACCAGAAAACCTCAACTTGCGCCAATACAGAAAAAACGGGAATCCCCCTCCCATATTGCTACAAGTCTTCTTCCTCCTCCGAGTCCATGTCTATAGTAAGAATACCGGTGGACACAGGGATGACACACTAATCGTCCGTCCATGTAACCCACGATATTCCAGTGATCTCTAGCTCTAGTCCCGGCTCGTCATCTTCCCCTTCATCTTCATCATCGTCTCCTAGCTGGCTGTTCTCCAAATCAGTCGTCTCGTCGGGGCCGTCGCGGATCAGGGGGAGGAAGTCCTGCAGGAGAGCTCTGTAGCCACCGGACTCCATTACCTTATCTGAGACCTTCCAGAACGCGGTCGGGCCAGCTGGGCCACGCGGGTCGAAATCCCTAGACATTGATTTAGCACATAACCGTAAGGCTGGGAATTAGACGTCTAGGACTTAGGTAGTATCCGAGTAAAAAGTAAAACAGAACCAATCGACATACTTATCGAACCAATTTCCCAATACGCCCTTCGCGCTCTTAACTCCACCAATCTGAACGCTTTCGCTACGCCACCTCTCGACCCCGCTAAACACGGAAAACGTAGTCCAGCGGACCTCGCCCTCGCGCGTCAACCTAACCGAGCCTTTTCGCCGCGGAACAAATTATTAGCACGTCTAGACATTCTGGAAACAGGATGCGAACACACCTCTCATACCTCTCAAGTCCGAGTTCGCGTTTTCGTCGTAGCTGTCGTCTAGCGACCGCGATATCCCCTCGAAGTGCACCACCGGCAGCTCCTGCCCGTCGTCCGGCCCCGGCGCCTCGATCCGCGTGACCCGGATCTTCATGAGGATGAGTCGCGTGGCCTCGCCGACGTCGATAGCCGGTCGGGGTACGTCAGCCCCGAGCTGTTCCTCCGCCGAGAAGTTGTACGCGAAGAAGTCCGTGTAGTCCAGGAAGCACACGACACGAAGCCACGTCCCGGTAACGCCATACGGATCTTGCAAATCCAACGGCTCCGGCTCGTGCAGGACGGGAAGTGCCTTGTAGCTTCCCGGCCAGGTGCCCGCAAAAGGGAGCTCCCAGAAGTTCTTGCAGACGGGGAACTTGGTGAAACCGAGCTTCCTGAGATTAGCCCCGATCACGATCATGATCGCCTCGACCTTCTCCCAGTCCACGCGATCCGTCGAGTCGTCCATGAACGGACCCCATTTTGTGTTCTCGGTATACTGTCGCAGGTCGTAGACTTTGGAACAGGCATACGGACTCATTCGGCTGCGTCTAGTCCGGTGGGCTTCGGGGTGCGCATATAGGATGGGGACTCCGTAGAGACAGTGTAGGTGCGCGCTCTTTTGATAGTCCGGTTGCGGCGCCGAGTAGCACTCGCTGGCGGATTCTCTTCGAGCACGCTCGTAGAGGTAGGACCGGCATAGGAAGGCAGACTGGTTGGTCTCGTCTTTGAAAATGGAGCTTAGAAGTTTGGCGTTGCGGGAAATTGGATGGGTTGCTGACCGGACACGTTCGGTATCCGTGGCGGAGTTTACGAGAAGCGACTTGACGGTCTCGTAGACGAAGGGGAGTTCATGCTTCTATACGAGACTATGTTAGGAATTGACGGATCCCATATGATAAGCTGTATCAAGCATGCAAAGTGGGATGTGGGATGTTGGTTGTGATATGTAAGCAAATGGAGCTCATGGGTACCGTACCTTCTGGTAGATATCATCTCGACGACATATGACTTGCAGACGAACAACATCCTTGAGGATTCGCTCCCAATTGAGATCGGACTTTTTCGGATTGTCGAAATGCTTGATATAGACAGATTTGAAGAGCGATGTGTTGCCGTTGACGATATGGTATAAGCTCTTACAAATGCGGGGGATCCACGCCAAATCAGGCGGGTCGACATAACCCAGGACGTGTTCAACGATCTCAGGCGGAAGTTCAGTTAAGAGCACCATGATTCCTGATATTATATGTGAAAAGCACAGAGTAGTCTTCTTAATGTGTCATGAGTAAGGTCACTGTGACGGGTCCACCGGCAGTGCAGGATGAGGTCACAGTGGACAAAGACAGGACTGTTGCGCACTGAAAGGAACAGAAGGAAAGGGCGGTAGTTCACGAAGCCGAAGGAGGGGTGGAGAGAGTTCGATCCGAGTTCAATCGTCCTAAGTCGGCTTTAAGTGAAGATAGTCGGAGTTAATGTGGAAGCGACCAATGTCATAATGCTCGATTGAATAAGTAAGCAGTGCGCCATTTCCCTGGTCCAATTCTGAAAGTCCGATCCTCCTTAGGATACTTATACCGGGTCACACAATTGGATGGGTCGTTATTGCCCTTGATATAGCTTCACTAGAACCTCGAAGCTACCCTACCCAGGTACTTACCTATCTGCATTTAGTGCATGTCGTATACATAAAAGCTGGGTATCTATATGCATGTACATGTAGCTGTGTGTACATTTGTACAACCAGATCAATCCCGAGTCGGAACCCCACTTTGTACCTAGGTAGCCTAAGAATCATATTGATCTCAATTAGATTTCTGGGTCTCCGACTAAATCCTTTCTTTGTGCATTTCTCCAGATATCGTGAACGACAAGGAGCAACCATACAAGCAATCGCGGGCTAGGGGCGGATCGTTACGGAGCATTTGAAGACCTCGGAACCCCCACGTTTCCGAGTATCCCAGCTAGTGTCGTTGGAAAATATCACTAAATACAGTTAGAGGATCCCGTGTCTTGGCGACGGCGGTATTATAAATTCAACCATTGCGCGTAGAAATTCATCAAATCGATGCTAGCATACTTGCTACTGGTACTGTAGTCCCCGAAGGATTCCAATCCAACACACCCTTCAATGCACTTCAACATGATTTGACCATCATCCTAATACTGATGCTAAACCCATAAGCACTCCTACTCAACAATGCTAAGGAGGGAAGAACCATGACCTAGAGACATATCGTGACAATCAATAACTTCGCCAATTTTCGGTATATCGTTGAGAAAATCGTATATATGTATAAATATCGAATACCACCAAATATCACACGGATACGTGTGGGTGTAGTCGTGTAGCAGCGTTGCGTCGTTGTTGGGTATATAGCGAGATTGCGGTTTTTAGTTACAATAGTTAAAAAATTTCAAGGTTCCAGACTCCCCTTGATAGATACTTTGGTAGATAGGTATAATCAAGAAAATTTTCGGTGTCGCTTGTCCTTAAATCCATTCCTCGGCCCTCATACATCGGCTAATCATCCTCAAATTCTCATTCGTCGTACTTCCACGTATTCCAAAATCCTTCGTTTTGCTTATAATATAAATATGTGATTAAACCACAGTTGCGCCGCTGTTGAGCTGGATACAATTGCTTAGCAACGTGGCTCCTTCGTGAAGCAGTTCCCAACGTGTCGACTCGAACGAATCCTTAAGAACCACGAGCAGAGCGCTATTATTGTTAACGCCCCTCATGCCTTTGAGATCCTCTGGTGACGAGACCGAACCAACTCTCATAAGATACTCGCGCATCTGGCTCATTTTCTCGTGTGGATTACTCGGGATAGGCACACCAGGACAAGGCCCTTCTAATGCGAAGCCGTAGCACCACACAACCAGGGCCGCAAAATAGAGCACCCAAGGTCGATTCAGCAGAACATCATCTCTGGCTAAGTATGTTATAACCCCGGTCTGGCGGTTATACTCATCCGACGACGGCGTCATGCTTTCGTGGAGCAATACTGAGCATAAAAATTTGGCAGCGTAAAAAGTGGCATCACGAGCTTTTGCTGATGGTGCCCAAAGATCTTTCATCCTACGTTGCGCGCTGCTCAAATCCTGTGATCCAATAGCCCTACCAAGCAGACGTTTTGCTCGGGCGAAAATCTGGCAGTCAACGATATCCACATGCATCGCCATGTGCGCCAAGTGGTGTAATACGGTTCGACTTTCGAACACCACGTTAGGGTCACTCCGCTTGTCGTAACTATACGGATCAACCATCGTATCAGCACGTTGCAATGACTTGTCAAAATCCGTTTTCCACGAGTCAAACGCTTTTGTAAGTGTCGACCGCCATTTGTCCCGCCCGCCAAGGGCTTGCTGCACGCCGCCGCCGAGCGAGCTAACTTGAAGATCACGTTGGTTCATATGCCAGCTAACACTTAGTAGACCTGCCATGAGGATTTGTCGGCCGAAGGGATTTGTCTGGACTTCCTGCCCAGCTAGGGTTCGCTTAAGCCCTTCGAGAAACGAGATAGGCTTAATCCCGTTAGACATAAGATTTGCTTCTATCCTTCCGACCTCAGCCCCGCTCGTAGCCTTCCATAACGAATCGTCGCAAGGGAGGGGCAGGCGCATTTCGTGCGCTACCATTACTGTTGAATGACCAAACATCGTAGCATGAATCGAATCGATGAGGAACGCCGCAAAAGCCGCCCGTCGTGTCGTCTCGTTCGTGATCCAATGGTTCCACCATTCATCCGGCGTATGCGCAAGTCCTGACGTAGAAGAATGCCGAGAACTGTTCGCTTTTTCGTCCCGCGGGTTTGGTGGTGAGTCGAGAGCAGACTTTCCTATTAGCGACCTTCCTCTTCGCATGAGCGTAATCGTAGTCGCATGGTGAATATGTGCTCGTTCGTGAAGTTCCCTAGTCGAATACATCTTCTCGTATAGTTCCAGCAAGAGCAACGTCTGGAAGGCCCAAATTTTCGCTGGCGGCCGGCAATTAACATCCATGAATATTTCCCATCTAAGATGCCACGCTAGGAAATTAGATAGTTGGGACCCAGCTCTGATAACTTTCGGTCCATGCGTCCTATCCAGACAAGCAGCACCTATCGCCATCACGGCTATTAGCAACAAATTTGGCGTCTTATCCGGCGAGAACGTTGGTTTGTGGAGGATAGGTATCTGATCGCTGAAATGAACCCAATAAGAACCTATATATTGTTGCATCATCTTCCGACTTAGCATGTGGTTCTCATCACTCCTATCGCCATCCAAAATACTCTCACGCTGACGCTCGACTGGCGCATGGTCGTTTTCGTGAAATCTCTCCTTAATGAAATCGAAAATCTCCTGGCTCTTTTCTTCAGATAACAAAGACTCTGGTAGGTTCGGGTCAAGCAGGTTGGTTACTGCCATGACTTGTTGATTAGATGGTGGGAAATATCCAAGAGATGAACTGTCAGCCCCGTAATACGACATACCGCCGTACTGTTGCTCTGCATAACTAAACCCGTGCATGTTAGCTTGAGACATGTCACCCTCCTCATGTATGATTGTTACGTACTTTGCATATTGATTTTGTGACATCACATGACCCACCTGGGGTGAACCATTGGGGTCGTTGGTATTAAATAGATATGCGAAGAAATCTTCCGGAATGGCGACATAAGGCGACTTATTCAAAACGCTATCATTACCAAAGACCGGAATTGTAGTTTGCGTTGCCATTTGATCCAATAAAACCATTTCACCATTGGATTGGGCATGAGAATGATCATAATCATTGGAATTTTGTGGCGCATAAGCTTGTCCAGGCTCCCTTGGTATGCTAGCGGATGTGGCGAAATCTGAAGGTGGTAAGGTAAAAGGTGCAAGGTTTGATTGAGTAACGTACGGTATCGTCGAGGTAGATTGAGGAGTGCTGGTAAGTTGGCCGTGATAATTCCCATGCTGCGTCGAAACCGGTGACAAAACCCCGTAGGGAGCGCCTACATTAGTATGAACTGGTGGCCGTGGAGGGCCAGAAGGGGAGTGGTGCGGGAGACACGTGGTATGGGAAGCGGCATAAGCTGAATCTTGGTGAATATAACCATCGACACCATTTTGAGGGCCGCCATGAGGAAAAGCGGAAGGCGGCGTATTTGCTATCGGGGTGTAGGGCGTGCCGATGGAATCTTTTGGTGACTGGTATTCATAGTGAGCTCCGCGTCCTTGAGAATAAGGGCTTGGTCCAAGCCTATCGGAATCGGGAGAAACGGCACTAGGCGTAGGGTACGGAACTCTTACGTTGTCGACGGGAGAAGTCTGGCTGATCAAAGAATCTTTTCGATTCAGCGCAGACCCCTTTGCAGTATGGCGGTCCTTATGACGGTTGCACAAGTCGAGTCGGACGAACTGGCGCTTGCAATCCTGAAAGTCGCATCTGTAGATCTGTTTTGGAGAGTGATTCAATTGGTGTCGGTAGCTTTTAGTTTTCACTTAGTTAGTAGAGCACTTCCAATCGAGCTCAGCCGTTTTCGAAAAGCAAAATGATAGAGAAAGAGAAAAAAAAACTTACAGATGCTCAGCCCTCGAATAACTCTTGCCACATCCTTCAGTAGGGCATTCGAACTTTTTATCTAGACCTTTGCGACTCCTCCTTCGTTTCCTCACAGGTCCATCTGAGTTTGACGAATTCCCGTTTTTCGTGTCACCATCGCCAGCCTGGTCGCTGTCATTGCCATCGAGATCCTTGTCAGCAGAACGGCTCCGACGACGACCTCGCTGGGGGTCATCGTCCTGATGGGAGTTCTGGGGCGGCGTAGGTTCTTGGACCTCTGTCATGATTGGACTCGATCGCGCGAAAGACAAGGCAGATGAGTTGACGTCTATAATCGGTGCGGGGAGAACAGAAGTCATGTTCCATTAAAGCGTCATGATCTTGCAAAAAATCGTGGCGCTTCAATTCCGGGCCGCTTTGCGGCGAGTGGTTGTACCCCTCGTGGGGACTGGGGAGACTGGGGAGGCTCCTGTTGTACCTCTGGATTGGAAAGTAATTGGCCAGCAACGGCTTGGCCACACGCGCGCACACGTACCCTATTTCTCTTTTTCTGTTTCTCTGTATTGTTTGACCAGGAGACTGACCGAGGAAACACGTTGGTGCCACAGGTCCGTCGATCTCTGCGTGTTACGACGGAACAGCCCTAACCAGGTACTGAAGAGGCGCAAACGGGATGAGAGAAGCAAATGAGAGGCGACTAGCTTCCCGAATAATCGGTTACGACGGCTGCGACGGGACCCAGCGGGTAGATAGTAATAAACCAAGGTATCAGATGGTGTCTGGTACTGTTAAAGCAATCCAAAAGCCAAAGCCATAAAACCCAAGCCAAATAAAAACCAAAGTGGAAGTGCCCTCGAAACAATCGACCTCGCCCGAGCCAGGGAAGTACTATATGGTGCAGGTTACCACATTACGGGCCAAATCAAGGAATGCCCGGGCGCTATATCTTAGCTGCTTAGTTGCTCGGTTGCTTGGTAAGTTGATAGAATCGATCACCAGGTTCACGGGATCCGTGTATATGTGTGTAAGCGAATAAAATCGAGGTGAGCTGATTCGATGCGAATTTGGGATTTTGGACACGCGATGGTCGTGCTAGCAGCTAGCAACTAACAACTTGGAAGCTAAAAATGTTTAAAGGTTCAAGAGTCCAAAAGTCCAAGAAAATCCAAAAATCCAAGAAACCAAAAGAGACCCAAACTTAAGTTTGCCTAGACCGGGAGGGAAGACGATTAGTCTTTCTACTTTCTGGGGGTCCCACGTCTAGAGACGGGTAAGAAGGTTCGAATTTGTAAATGCCGCCCATTGCGGTAAATTGCCCATGGAACGGAAGGCCTTTTTTAAGGAGCAGGTACACACCTAGCGTGCCTAGGTGCCCTACGTGCCTACCCTTTCCTACCCTTCGCGTGTACCTCGTAGCCTAGAGAGGTATTGGTAGTTACCATAACCAAGCTAGCGCGGCTGGGCGGGGTTCAAGGAGCAATGCAATTGAGTGGGACAGAATTTAAGGAAGGATGCAACATTGAGCATCGAGAGAAGCTAGACTCAAGTACCCAGTTAGGCATAAGTCCTGTGGGAAAGTACATGGGATATCGCGAATACGTACTTGGGGCCTGGGTACTAGGTACAACTTGAAGCGCTTGTAGATACATACAACTATTGTAGATTTGGGGCGAGGAGGGGAGACCCGGAGAGGAGTCAAGCACACGAGACATGGGGAACTCTGATAGATACATACGCGTGTACATATATCTACGCAGTACCTACATATAAGTGGCTGTACCTCAGGTATGTATATAGGTAGTAATAACATTAATATATTAGTATAACACCACGGAGCACAACTACATAAACACGTACATATGTAGGTGTGTATGCCACGATCTGGATTGGTTATGTATTAGAAGTAGGAATTACTCGGGCGGAACGGAACTAACTAATGAATGAATGATCTGCAAAAGGTTCCCCCAGATCTATGCGTACATAAGTTGATATGTAGGCGTGTATATAAATCGATAATAGTCGTACGCGTCTAGATATATAAACATTCGAGGCCAGGTCGGTAGATAGATTGAGTTTAAGAGACTTGAATACTCTTATACTTTAAGTTATCAAGTAGATGGAGAACCGAGAATCTACCCGTCCTGACCTATGCACTTACTTACCTGGGGTTCCATTGCAGACGAGAAAACCGTTGGAATGCACGTTGTTGCGAAAACATGACACTCGACAAGGGGGATCTACTGGTCCGCCTAACGACACGACAAGGGGAAGGTTATTGTCGGGGAGAAGAAATTTGTTGTGTTAAAATAGTCGGCGAAGTTAATAACGGCATCAGAATATGGTCCGAAACTGATTCAAGTCGCACGCGAAACCAATTGATGACAAGCCAACCTGGGTAGAGCTCAAGTAGAGCTATTGATAGATATCATACATGGCTAGAGAGATAATTGTGTTGCTCGTGAGCTACATTTGATCTTCAACGAGGTCATCAAATATTGATTGGTGATCCATCGTCTAAGCCCTCCCCCGATGACCCGCATCTGACCGGTCCTGTACATATCCAATGTAGTCGCTACAACCAGCGGTTAAAGTCAATCAACGGTAATGCAGATTTGTACCTACAGGCAAGAATAATTCGCGATGAATCGGGGTAGGCGGCTGAAAAGAGAATTATAGCAGTGGGTGGTCGGATCGCTAAAATAACAACTTCGAGTACCCAGGGAATGGGATGAGGATGTGGGAGGAAGAAGAGTCGGAGTGGGGGTCTCAAGATGTTCATACATAGTAGCCACCGCTAAGCCAGATTATAGAGGCTGGGATGCTAGGATGATGATGGACTCGCCCGAATTGTGGAGTGCGTTCCCTGTACGAAGCCAAGGAAAACCACCTGCGTCTAATAAACGCATGGAGGGTTATATGTGTGTTATATCTAGCGTATGTATAATTCGCCGAGTTGAGTTCGCTCGTGTTAGGCAATGGCACACGATAGTCAGGAGAATATATCATGTATATCACGTACACGTAGTCTAACCCCGTCCTGACAGCCCTCAGTTGCATCTTTTCTTACTACAGCATACACCCATACCTACATTCCGAGTTTTAACCATTCGTTGTTAATATACCCCGGTTACCAGGGGGTTCGTCACGCGTATTAGTCAAATTAGTCAAGCAAGACATGGTCGTAACTCGACAACGTTTTGTACCCAACAAGCAATCGAAGACTGAAGGTAGATAGTTAGGTAGTTACCTAGTTAACTCAAAACAGGACCATTAGGAATATAACACAGCATTAATAGGGTCGGCCGATATTGGACTATAGGGTATGGGACTACCAAGTTCAGCAAGCGAGGTGAGACGGCCCTTCGACTCCGTCCGGGTGGGATAGTTCCTAGTTAAGCTGGAGTACTTCCGTGTCCAACTATTGCGCTGCAATCCACTATACTACCAAAAAAAGCTCTGCGCGTGAATGTAAGTATCTACGTCCAAGCTATCATCAGCCGTACAATGAGGCTTACAGCACTTACAAACTTACGAGATTATTGCTTGCTTAATTTGAGTATCGTCATCATTATTTCCGCGATCCGTACTTGGGCAAGCCACGAGTCTTTTTGTGATTACCGGATAATGTATTGGGTATTGGAAGTGTGATCCAGTCGCGTGGGTCGCTCCATTCAGAAAACACAACCAAACTATTAGCGCCGATGGTTACGAGTCGTCCGGACCACCAAAGGACGGGGTAAATGCGCTTTGGTCCCTTGCTGCCCATGTCATCTTACTCGCCCGTCTCGTAGTATTACATAGACCTTTTTCCCGTTGGTGATCCCCGCAGTTTGATGTACACGGGCTGACGGGACACTTGGGGCTTTGGGCAACATAAAGGAGGTCCACGGTATGTACTACATAGTATGTACACAGCTCGAAATGTAAGGTACCGTGTTTAATTTTGTCGGTAGAATTCTTCGAGGCTTAACTCAATTTAGATGACAAGTTTTGAGATTTATTGACAAAAAATATTATCATTCATAATACGTAACTCTGAACAATTCGCCTCGTCGGACAGGTCCGAAGACGCAGCTACCATGGATCCCTAGATGCATATGCACTTAATAGTAAAGACGTACATACATACCTAGTATGCTGTAAGTATCTAGTTACTTGTTGACAGGGAGTTCGTGGCTGAGAAGTTAGTTGAGTCCGTCAGAGGCAGGGAACCCCAGAGAGACTCAACGGAAACGATTCGATTCGAAAGAGAAGGTTTGTGGAGACTGGGGTCAAGCCGTTTAATTGGTCGATTTCTCCAAATCTTGGCAGATTTAGGCTAGGAACCACTACATGCATAAGCGTATGTGACTTATGTATTCTGTACATCATTATCCCACAATATGGATGTTTAAGACTTTTAAGTTGGAACTTGTCAGCTATGCAGTTCCAGTTCAAGGTTTGGGAACTCACGGACGTGTTCGCTGTATAAACGGAGATTTTTGCATAGTGATTTGTGATATAGTTATTTTTGTACATAATATCTAGCTTACATAACCTTTTACTGTCTTCGAGACTAGCAGGTAGGCTAAATAAAGTGCAGGTTTTTAAATACACCATATTTCCATATTCCTCTCAACTTCGACGAATTCGGAAATGCTACACGCATAACATGAAATATCAGAACCGATAATCAAACAATAAAAGGATGGTATTCCACACCCCCTTGAGAAGTTTCGTGACGACTAGCGTCAGAATAGATCTACATGGTAGCAACATAATTGCCCCCTCTGCAGTTAAGAGCCCAAGAGTCCAAGACTCCCTAACTGTTCTCGGTCAAGGTCATCTTCAGCTTGCTGCACTAGACAGAAATCGTGAAGACTACTGACCTACCCTAAGCTGACCAGCCAACTGCTGACATCTCCAGAACCATTTGTTCATTGGCAATGGACAATAGACGATGGACAATGGCTTTTTTTTCCTCGCCCCCCGCGCCCCCCATCCCCCCATTTTTAGGATTCCTTACCTCGTACCTAGGTTTATGAAGACGAAACCCCCGACATCAATCCATTGTCGTCATCAACAAGGCGGTCGTGCCGCGGGCTCGGTAAGCTCAGGGTCCAGCCTAGTGGGACCTATGGTGTGTGATCACATCTGTCACATATTCTACTATCTATCTCAAGGAATTTGTCAAGGTGTAGGCTGTCCCCGTGAGCAGTCCATCATAGACCGGGTGATTCCAACTCGTTGGATCCTCAACAGCCGCTTCGTTCTTTCTTTTACGAGTCTCAGTACATAAATCTCCAGTCTTTTAGGGTTTCTGATGTTGAGATTCGTGCACAGAGACCCAATTGACGTCCCTTGTCTTTGCTACCTACCCGATTAGGTAAAATTCAGGAACTCCAGGATGAAGAAAATTTTTATTCTGGTTCAGAACCAAGCTACCAGTCTGCGAGTCTGCGAGTCTGCCAGTAAGGATGAAGACCCGCACCCACCCTTACATGTGGACGGATAGATCGATCATCGCCAATGAGGCGAGTGCCAATGCAACGACTACGTACATGCGCGCGTCCTCAGGTGTAGCTATTTACGATGTTGCGTTCTACACAAATTATGACATAAATCCGGTACAATCACTGCAGCCAGCCCCACAGGCGTTCATCTCAGCATCTTAGCGAGAAAGCAAAAAACAGCGCCCTAGATACGGCCATCTAAGTTGTGTCGCAGTGGGAAACGTTTGGGAAACCTTCTGGAAGCTGACAAGAGGTACGGATGCCTCGGACTTCCTCATCTAGCTCAGTCAGATTTCCTACCAAGGCCAAAGTACATTTCGGCATCACCAGGGTCCAGGTCGGCCTGCCGGACTCCCGCGGTTGCCCCCATGACCCAGTCGGATCCATCGCCCGAAACGGTCATTTTGGCAGCTGATCAAGTAATAGCAAGATGATTTGTCGACCTCCTCAAGGGACGTACAAAGAGGAAGGAAATGGCAAAAAGTAAAAGGGCAGAGACTTCAGCCACAGGTGGGTTGGCAGGGAGCATATATGCAGGTCGACGAAAAGGGATAGTCGGGGAAGAAAACGAGTCGCACAGGAAAAAACTGGAGTGCATGATAGACAACTCAGCACACCAATATAGGAGTGGCTTATTATTCGAGGTGGGCAGGTCGGAGTCCTGAAGCCTGAGATACGACCAGTTTTGGCGTCTCGTTTTCGGTGTAAAAAACTATCGCGATGGAGGGTGAGTCCAAGTCACTCGTGTAGCTCGTCGCCGTAAGTCGCCCATTTCTTTTCTCCGGTAGTTTCTATTTAATAAGACTTGCAACACCAGGAACCAGAAACACCTTCAGGCCATTATCACCTACTGTAACCAGTTTTATCCCCCATTAAAGGCAGCATCATGACATGGTCCGTCTGCGGTTCCATCGCATCTGCGTCCCCAGCAAGGAGGGCAATTGATGAACGCTGACAAACCGCATAACGTTGACAAAACTCCTGCAACTCCACGTGCCTGACTTACGTCGAAGTACGGCTCGGGAACTGATTTACATGCCAGAGTCTATAGTGAGGCTCATGATCGACATTTCGATAGACGTCTTCCCTTCCTACCATCTACCAGCCCAAGCGGATGAGATCTTGGAGACCATCCGCCCACGGCAGTCGAGAAGTTTCCCCTGTCGGTCTTGTCTCCTGCATGCAAATCCCAACAAGGAAGCAATGACGAACACCGCGGACAAACAGTGACGCCAGCAGCACCCTTTGCTATGCAGTCCAAGATCCCCTTAAAACAAGCCTCGGTAGTGTATGTAGGTACGGAGATGCTGAGATTTCGCGAGTTAAGTGGATTTCTCAGGCTTCTATATACAAATGGTACCCCAGAAAATAAAATAAAGACCTTAAGAGTAGAGGAGCATCACCGAACTAGATTGCATATGGATCTTCTCTTCTCCTCTTGCCCGCTCCAGTCACATCCTGGACGTCCGGTGCAAGACCGGCATCATTGCCGCAGCCGGATGCCGGTCGTAACTAATCAAGATTCTTTACATATTTTATTACTAAAATACAGATAATTATCCATGCACAGGTCACCGTCTTGAGCTGTCATAGCAACGCCTTGGTTTAAGCTTGAGTTATTTACACTACGTTTATAAGCAACCCCTCCTACATTGCCTTGGTAGCTAGGCACTTTTGGTGAATTGACAAGGGTTCATCAGATCATCGTTAGGCTTGAATATAACTTATGGCTCGGTAGAAAGAATACAATTAATGTCCATCAATTTTATACGTCTCAACTCAAAAGTTCCCTGTTTCTCCTCAGCGCGCGGAGTTACTATTAGACCTACATACTTCACATGTCGTCCAGGGTTTACCAGTGGACCGGCTGTCAAGACTGAAAGCACGATCAAGGGGCCAGCCCTTTTATACCATCAAATTTAATATAAGTGCCGAACACGCAGCTGCATTACTTGTGAAACTTAGGGAAGCATGTTCCGCAATAGGGAGGTGGTGGGTTTCGGGACTCGATGTGGAGATGAAAGTCCGAAGCATGAATTTCTTCTACACTAGAAACATTCTACCCCATACTCACACTCCCTTAGATATGGGGCCACTTTCCGTGTGATATACCGGCCTGACTGGCCCTTGGAATATAGTCTGTAGTTGAATAGAGTAGCAGTCGGCGGTGGATATTCATACGCCAACCAACGTCCGGACATCCACTACGCATCGTAGATAGGGGAAATAGAGTCACTACCAAAGTACCTAGTAGAAATTATTCACCTTATACCAACCTTGAGCAACAGCAGTACACAACTGATCACTTGCGTTTGGGGTTGCCTTCCAGAGGCAGTGGATGGTCACACTTACACCAACACTACATGATTCTAATCTTTTGTGTCAAGAAATCTCATATGAAGCATGATCAGGTTTACGTCCAACCCATCTACCTAGTGATGGGTACATACCTAGTTACCTACTTAACAAGTACTCCAGATACTGCCTCCTTAACTCAGATTCATCAGGTTCAACAGAGATCGAGATACTCTCTACCTCCACTGAGATACAGGCCGGTCTCAAGACTATGGTACCACGTCGTCAATTGCTTTCCGGGGCTCGTTGGCCGTACAAATCACGTCTCGTGGCAAATTTTTCTCTCGGTCGACAACTAGGCATAGTCCAATAGCCCCTTTTCTCTCTGCCTTACCCCCACGCCAGCACGAGGTAGGCATCAAATATGCACGTATAAGATAAAATTTAATCAAATTATATCGTAAGGTAAAGAATCCTCATCGACTATCATTCAAGCATTACAAAAGTAGGGTCATCAGGGTGTTGAGTCCGACTACCTGAATAATGAATAGGGGGGCTCAAAGGGGTAGCGAATGTAGGTACCTAGCAAGATCTACACGATACCGAAGATCTCTCTTTTCCGAGGAAACATGTATTCTAGTTGGAAGTATTCTCTGCCGCTCTCCTACATATGTCAAGAGTGGGATAGAAAGGGACTACAGCAAGATCTTGATTATACCACTAACCAACCCTCTATGACTGTAAAGTCTTACCATTTCTGATACATTGATGTAGAAGGGCTAAGGTTGCTTTGAATAACAGCGTATACGAAGCTATGATGTAGTACATTGCGTATCGCAATATGACGACCTCTCTCCTTGACGATCGGAGTTATCTAGGTAGGTAGGTCATAAGCTACCAGGTACCTATTGCTAAGAACTTGGATAAAAGTCTTGGTGTACGTAGTCTAAATAATTACCTGCCTGGAATCTTTGCCTCACGAAATGCCATCGATACTAAAAATCCTCGCTAACGTTCCCCCGGTACGATCTATTACAAACCCCCTGACGATGCCCAACACCAAGTGGACTCGGACCCATATTCGCCCTACCTCAGCCCCGTGAGGCTCTCGGTAAACGAAACAGTCATAGCTATTCAATAGACATCTCAGGGTCCGCCGCGGCCCGCCGTTTGACGCTTTGACGATAATTATGGCGGATCTTACCCGCAACCCGCCGCTTAGATGAATCCTTTCGGAGCCCGCCGACGACGGCTACGATGCCGTCCAACGAGCCTCGTGGATCGTTCTCCTTGAGCACAGTGATTCATATACGACATATATATCTATATTGTGGACTAGAAGGATAGACCAAGTCCCGTTCCCATTGTGGTTAAGTCCCTCCTTGTAGGACCTCTTTTCCATCCGCCTAACCTATACCCCTTAGCCAGCTCGCCTAGTTGCAAAACTGCTCCAAATGAACCCACTACCAATGTAAATATACACACATCCTATCTCGCGGAGAACAAGAGCTAACATGATGCCTAGTACCTAGTAACCGGCTCCTTGCGATCCCGCAAACGATGATACCTAGTAATCCAAGATAGGAACTAGCCAAGGACATCCCTCTCGTCTTCTCAACTGACGTCCATACTTCACAAGCAGGGAGCACACACGTTCTCAAAGAGACAATACATACCTAATACCTGACATCAACTTGAAAGTCTAAAGAGCCTCGCTTGAAACCTTTGTTGCTAAACCAGTGCGAACGAAAGCTGCCCACCTACCTAACACTACAAGTCAAAGAGCGTGCTAATCTCATATATTTGTCGAAGATGCCGTATAGTTTAACCTCGACAAGATACACAAGATTCCACCCTCGAGGAATCATCTTCAAGCAGCATCCTGTTCACTCTTCTCCCCTCAGGAGGAGCAACGATCAGCCCACCTACGAAGATTCCTCAAAACAAGCAACAACACATCACATCACAGTCCAACACACAAATCAGACGGAGGGCAAATACCTCGGCGCAAAAGCTGTCTATTAAATTTTCTCTTACGTCAACTCCGTACCCGTCGGACTCTATTCAACCTTTGTATAGGAGGGCCGGTCTCTTTCTTATCTCGAGGCCGTTTAGCCGCTGCTAGCTTTCTGGCCTATTTTGCTTTCTTCAAGTGCCTTTTGATGATAGCCAATACCGAGTACTTTTTCTGTTTCACGACGATAGAATCGAATGGGTTTTGATACCGTCAGCTTGCGCACACACCTTCCCATACCCTGTTTCAAGAAATGAGAATATCCTAAACTAGCGTGCGCTTTCGTCCCCTTTGTTACGCTTTATATTACCGTCGCGTAACCTTCGCCGCCGTCACTGACCATCAGCAACTTGAATGCAATTCCTCATGTATTCCCCATTTCTCTTATACTCCAGGCTGATGACAAACCTCCCATCCCCGTTTCAAGGAAAATCGTGCAAAATGCAGTCCAAGCCTAACCCTGTCTCGAAACGCCCGGGCATGTGTCAAGTCTGGGGATTGTAGCATGCTCCCGTTATTCCTGGTATCGTTGCCGTACATTATGCTTGCCGTCTGCAAAACCTGTCTAAGATCTACATCTCCTTCTACTGGCCGCTGTAGTCCTCGATTCCGTCCAGGTTTGATTTCCTGTTGTGATAATCAAGAATCTCCGAGTACCTGTTGCCTCGAATGTGTTAGTCATCGTCGCCTTGCGAGAAACCCTATTCGGAGATGCGTCCGAAGTAGTAATCGTGAAGTACTCACATCATGATCTTCCATGTGTCCACAGGTAGGTCGGCATCGTTAAAACTCCAGTCAAATTTCTCCTCGGCAACAGGTTCATCAGTGGGGTCATGGTAGGGAGCAAGGTAATCGTGTGCCAGTGCCTCGGTGGCAGTGATCCGCTTCTTGGGGTCGAATACAAGCATGCTTTCGAGCAGATCGACAGCTGAAAGACGAGTTAACCTTTGATACAGAGCACCCAAATACACAAGGCGAATACAAACCTGCTGGATCAGCATTCTTGAATTTGTTTTTGAGCGGTTGCCGTTCCCGCTTTGGTAAGGATTTGACAAATCTCAACGTCTACATGATTCCAAGTTAGCAAAAAGGATTCGGCCGGGCAGAAAGGCGGTATCAACCTACGTTCTCGCTGGCAATTGTGTTGATAACATCATCGGGTGGTGTACCGAGGAGCTCGGTAATGATAGAAAACTGGTTGACATGGTCTTTTCCAGGGAACAGAGGCTTTCCCTCCAGCATTTCTGCGAAGATACACCCAGCGCTCCAAATATCGACCTCCACGTCGTACTTTTGCCACGTGAGCATAATCTCAGGAGCGCGGTAATATCTCGTCGAGACATATCCAGTCATTTGAGGGTCCTGAATTCGAGCAAGGCCAAAATCGCAAATCTTCAAATCGCAGTTTTCGTTGACCAAGATATTGCTAGGTTTGAGGTCGCGGTGGACGACACCGGCAGAGTGCACATACTTCAGGCCTCGCTATATTGCAAACACGGTCAGCCTCCTATCCTTCTCCAATTTTTTTCGGTCAAAAGGAGAGCACGCACCATGATTTGGTAAAGGAAATATTGGATAAATTGTTTTTCTAGGGGTCTCGAGGTGAGTAGTCGGTGCAGGTCTGTCCCGAGGAGTTCGGTTACGAAGTAGCTAGGGAGGTGGTTAGCGCGATGCAATACGGCCGAAAGTTCGTCTGAGAGGGGCGTACATGTCTTCGAGAGGAGATATGAAGATGTCGCTAAGCTGAATGATCTAGAGATGGGTATAAGCGATGTTTAAGGTATTCATTTCAAGCGAGCAGATCCAACCAACATTTTCGTGCTTGAGGTGTTTCAGCAACTTCAGTTCTCGGTATGTCCTCTTGGCCAAGACCGGTGTGCTGAAGGGCTTCATAATCTTCTTTACGGCGACATTTTGGTTCTCGAGTTGATCTTTCGCGGAACTGTGCAGTGGTAGGTTGGTGTGGTTAGCTACGGTGTCCATGATCGAGGGTTGTTTGGTGCAGCAGCTGGAAGAGCGACGTACCAGACGAGGCCAAAAGCACCCATGCCCACGGGTTGCAGATCCGAGTATCTATTAGAAATATTGCGTCAATTCGAGGGGCATGTTAGGCAGGTCGCGAACAGCCATACCTAGACGTGATCTCGAACGTCGTTCCAAAGATTTGTGCTCGTACGAATTCGGCCATGGCGAATGTCGAACAAGATGTGGAAGAGGCGGGTTGAGAGATGTGAGGTGCGAGGTTGAGGTGCGAGGTGCGAAAAGGGTTGAGCGACGATCGAGAAAAAAGGCGTAGGGAGAGGGATGGATGGGTTTGGGTGGTTGTTGTCAGCTATCGAACGAGGGGGCGGAAAACGAGGGGCAGAGAGACCCAGGAACGATAAATTTCGTGTACAGATTGTACAGATAGGGATAGCTGAAAGTACCGTGGATCGCTATCGTTAAAATAAGCCAGGTCAGTTTTTTAGTCTCAATAGGGTGTAACTATAAGATTGATCCCATCTAATAATTATTGTTTTAATCCTTCTTTCTTTTCCTCTTCTCGACTTTTGAGTCCAGAGAGGAAGTAATAAAAAAAGCAAACAAAAGACAACTTAAAGTGAATGGCAATCTCGAAATGCCGTTAGGTTAAACAGATGGGGAAAAGTGGGAAGAAAGAACAGGATTTTCGAACTTCGAAGTTGGGCTGGGCTGTGCTGTGGATAAGGTTTGGAAACATGCACCGGCCGGAACGGCGATTCGAGTGTGCCTGCCTTCTCCAGCGGTGGCGATCGCGATCGAGGTTTTCTATGTAAAACCACTGAGAAACCGCAGGGAAACCACAGCGAAAAGTTACTAGAGTTACTTTTTAGTACTTAGCTGGATACGCTAGGCACGTATAATACGCTATGCACCTATCAAGGCCTTTCTGGCTGTCTGGGTTCTGGGTCTTGGGTCTTCCCTGGACAATGCGGCGTTGCGACCGACCGTGACAAGTGGCTGATGCTATCCGATGGAAAGAACAGCTACTTACATCTGCAAGTACTCCTCTAGAAGTACTGTACATATAATCTCTCTGTTGGTAGCTGCAGGACTTGCGCAATAGGTGAGTACTTGTACATAAGAAAAAGACTCAGTTATCACTTTTCTGGAGGGGCTACTCACTTTGGGCAGATTTAAACTAGTTGAGGTTGGAAGCAAGAGAGAAAAGAGAGGTCCACTTATGGACTTAGAAAGTCAGTTCCTCTAAACAACAGGTGTCGTTTCTCGTTTCTCGTTTTTATTTTATGTCAGTTATCGAAAAAAAAAAAAAGTTTCAAAAAGCCTCCGGTAATGGAAAATGCGTTATTAAATTCAAACCGCTTTGTCTCTCTTGTGTTGCAGTGTCGGGAGAAGAATATAGGCTGGATTCATAACGCCCAGAACAGCAAACATATCAGAAACATCAATCAATACGAAGGAACGAAACCGTTTCGCCTAGCTCGATGCAGAGTTATCTGATGTTTCCCATTTCTGTCACCTACCTACCAGATAAACTTGCGATCGGTTCCCCAAGATGGCAGCTGTTATGTGCTTCTCATGCAAATCGCAAAGTCTTTTTTTTTCTTTCTTTTGCGCGTGGGAAGAGAACGTTTGAATCTTGAACCAAAGTGTCGGGCAGTTTGACATGTCTATGAATAGCAACCGAGACAGCAGAGCGTCAAGATTAAGCGCTTACCCGTAAGACATCCGTGGATAATGGATACCTACGCACGCAAAACCGCGAAAAAAACAAGATGGGAATTGTTAGAATTGCCGTCCTGAACATTCCAAGAATCTTAATGCGAACCTAATCGCACGTGGTGTGTACAGTTAGAGTGCCGATCTCTGTTGGCACCCGTTGATAGGCGATGTATACAATATAAACAGACCCAAGCCGTCATCGAATTGGTGGGAAGAATGAGGACCCGTCCATGTATGTTGCACGAGGATCGGCCCGTCGAAGCTACCATAAACTTGTTACCATGACACCTGTTGTCTCGTCTATGGATCTAACTTTCTCATAGGAAAGCGTCGGGTATCAGAGGTTGAGACAACCACACTCAAGATACTACAACACCGCGAAACCGTGATATCTGGTGGTCATTTCGCGGTCTTGTGCTTCCTTAGAGACACAGCAAAAAAATTCAGAGAAGTCATTATTGGAAATGACATGACATGGGGCTCTTAATCTCATGGGTTACATTTGTGACTAGTCTCAAGGTCGAGCTGTGGTGTTGTGTCTAGTGCCGCCGAGCTCACCAGTCATTGTTCGAGTTGTGGCGGCAGCTAGAACATGTTTGGTTCACCACCTCACCTGCGTCCCACAGCCCAGCACGTAGGGTACTACATACAGTACCAGTTCTGCAGGCTAGCTCGCAGCTAAGTGGAAGATTTGTTGAGTTGACAAGTAGAACAATGTGCCATCTTCGTGTGCCTGCCTCTGCTTGGTCTGCTTGGTGAGTGTGACCCTAATGGCTAATGGTAGGCTAATAGCGCCGAAGAGTCTGGCTTCTTCGGCAGAGTTTCTTATTTTTCGATTTTGTGTTCAGTCCATACTCTTCTGCTTCCGAAGACGGCCGGCCAAGCTTCGAGGATGTGGTATGTGATAGCTAATACCCCGTGGAGGCGAAGGAATTATCACACGCATTACATCTTACGAACTATAATAGAAAGGTACATGTGGTATTGAGAGTATTGGAAATGTTGGAGGTTCAAAAGGAAAGTGAGATATACCTAGCACTACTGGCAGTACTAGCATCGAAGCCAATACGAAAATGGTAAGCTGGCTTGCTCTATAGGTAGGGCTAATGACCAATCAGATCTCACAAGTTTCTCCTTAAAGAAATATGACGTCACCTTATAGGCGTTTCTCCTAGCTCGGCTCTCTGCCCCTCTGCCCCTCCTTTGCCAAGCACTAAGAGTCTAAGGTAGAAGTACCTTCAGGTTGAAAAGCACTTTCATCGATAATACATTACTTAGAAGTCTTCGTCTAGCAGGTACCGCGCTGGCCGCGCGTATAGATGGATTACTGATAGTAATACTACTAGTGCTAGGTACGAAGTGCAATAAAAGAGGCTCTAAGGATGAACCATGCCGCTAGGTGATATGTGCCTTGCTTCTAGATTCAGCCATCTAGGTACAAATGGGACGATACAAATGCGATATAGAGGAGTACGTTGGCCGCCGTTTAGCTCAGGATCCCGACCGCATAACCGGCATTCCCTCGCAAGGTATCCGACAATCGAATTCTTAGTGCACCATCGCCGATGCTGGAAATCAGTCATCTTCCCACCTCTGCATGTCAAATTTGTCCCGAAACGAGAAAGGGGCTCGTGACTACCTAAGCAGCCTAAGTCTCATCCTAAGGACAAGTCTCGACGAAGCGGTCTGCAGAGTAAGAACGCCAGTCATATTGCTAGAGCCTTTCTACAATATCAAATAGGTACTTCATAACTCGACGCAGAAGCACCTCGGCTCACCATTACCTAAATAGGTACATTGGCCTTCTGAGCGACCCGGTTCGTCCCTGGCAAGCCGCATTAGTGACCACATGGG
Organism: Annulohypoxylon stygium; assembly: GCA_003314315.1. Classification (NCBI taxonomy): domain Eukaryota; kingdom Fungi; phylum Ascomycota; class Sordariomycetes; order Xylariales; family Hypoxylaceae; genus Annulohypoxylon; species Annulohypoxylon stygium. The sequence goes on from QLPL01000019.1 coordinate 833,650, forward strand.
AAGAATCGCAAAGCAAGGCTACATTGTGATGACGTAGTCTAAAGGTTCCCTTCGCAGTCGGGGAATAGACGCTGGAACCAAATATCACCTGCAATGTCTTCCGAGCGTTTGGAGTGGTCGTGGATTTGTCTGTCGGATATTGATTTTGCGCATGTGCGTGTAAATTAATCCGGAGCTTTCTCTCCTTATGTAATGCAGTAATGCCGTGATGCTGTGAAACGTTCCATTAGACGAACGGCATTCGACGTTCGAACTTTAATGAGCAAATGAACAAATGATTCCAAATTGAATTAGGTATTTTGATGTAGGTCACTATTGCCCCGATTCTCGGATTATATAATCGGATTAGACTTCAACTTTCCCCCAACTCCAACCTTCCACCAATTGACGTCATCTCTCCTTAAAACCAGAAAGTCCAACATATCTCGACCATACGGCAATAAGCGACGAATATTCTTTACATATTTCCATATATTATAGTATCTCGTCAGTATACAATCATTGTGCACATCACGTAACGTTTCTCCCATGTTTGCCCCCGGAAGCCTCCTCCAATATTCTATTCAGAAGTAAACAACCGGACCCTGACGATCATTCACCTATAAGGCTGGCGATCGTCGGGGGGGGATCTGTAAACATCCCTTCAACCTACCCATCGGCATGCCCTCATGATCCTCGTCACTGTTACCGTCGACTGGGTTAGCCATTCCTGTATCGGCTGGCCCCCAAAAAGGCCTACCGAACCCCCTAACGTGAGTTTAAATGTGCGTATGTCTCTCGGCTTGCGGCAGCGCTAGTAGTAACCCAACCCAAATGCGAGACCACTATGCTCAGTGACATCATTGTAACTTACCTTCACGCGGGGTGCAGACGAACATTCTAGGCTTTGACCCATTGGATACTCTAGTTATTTAGCTTCTTGCCCAACAGATAGCTAGGCAACTCTTCGCGACGAGGGGCACCCAGGAAGACGTTGTGTCATATGTAGGAGGCAAAGCCAAGCATCGCAATAACTAGCCCCTTATCTGACTTTCGAGGGCCTGGAATTCCCCTTTCCTAGCCAGGGGTTGGTACCCACCTACCCGTCTTTTAGAAACATCTCCAAAGTGATTATTGATGTAGGTAGACAAGAAACACTATCATGAAATAGTGGCGCGTAGACAAGATGCCTTGTATAACTGATACTGAGAGTGTTATTCATGACCTGTTATCCTATATTCGTAATCCTAGCCTATCTCGACCCCGCCCTTACCCATTCTCCGTTTGGGGCCTCGAATCGCCGTTTCTGCTTCGATAGGTGGTCTACTTATCAAGCAGCTGGAGGGCGTCTAGCCTTGGTTCCTTGATGCACATACTCTAGCCCGTTTTCGGGAGCTATCGCTACCTATACGTAGCATACTTAGAGTATCTGATGCCCGGATATTTGCAACCATGCATCTCTTAAGTACTGCCAACAGCTAGGGGCTCCACGTTCCAGATGCCCTCAGCGTACTCGTTGATACATCTGTCAGAGCTGAAGAAGCCCATTCTTGCGACACTGCGGATGCACTTGGACACCCACTCATCCTGGTTTCGGTATTCCTCGTCTACCATCTTCTGGGTGTCGAGGTACGACTGGAAGTCGTCTGATACTAGGTAATAGTCGCCGTGGTCCCGAACAGCTGAGATGAGTGCATTGAAGTCTTGAGAGTCACCAAACTTGCCGCTCTTGATCGCTTCAAATACCTGGTTAAGACCGGCATCAACAGCATGAGTACCATAAGTATGCGCGTGTCGTAGATCCTCAACATCCTCAGACAGTGTACCGAAGAGGAAGATATTCTCCTGTCCGATTTCTCGAGTAATTTCAATCTAGAATTTGTAAGTCGATAGTCTCAAGAAATATAAATAATGACTTACGTTGGCACCATCGCAAGTTCCAATGATCAAACCACCGTTCAGCACGAACTTCATGTTGCTAGTTCCGGACGCCCTACTCTAGTGTTAGCCTTTAATTAACCTAAGTAACGACTTTGTTACTCACTCAGTACCGGCAGTCGAAATATGTTCACTTAGGTCAGAGGCAGGAGTGATCATCTCGGCCTTGCTGACATTGTAATCTTCTAAGAAAACAACCTTTAGTAGGTCACCAATATCGGGGTCATTGTTGACGACAGCGCCGACGCTATTCACGAGGTGAATTATTTGTTTAGCCATCCAGTAGCCAGGTGCTGCCTTTCCACCGAAGATTGAGACACGTGGCAATTGCTTCTTCCTCTCTTCAGGGCTTAACTCCTTCAATTTCAAGTACCGGTAAATGACACCAAAGATATTTAGTTGTTGTCGCTTATACTCATGGATTCTCTTGACCTGGACGTCGAATAGAGCTGCCGGGTTGACCGTAACGTCCGTGGTGTTCTTAATGTACTTCGCAAGACGGACCTTGTTAGCATACTTGATCTCGGCCCATTCTTTCCTGAATGCTTTGTCGTCAACGAACTCTTCTAGCTTGTTCAGAAGAGTGAGATCCTTGAGGAAGTCATAGCCACCAGTCTTGCTAGCGATGAGCTCCGAAAGTCGAGGGTTCGCTTGATGCAGCCATCTTCGTGGTGTGATTCCATTTGTGACATTGGTAAATTTATCAGCTCCGAAAATCGTAACGAAGTCCTTGAAGATAGTCGTTTGGATGAGATCTGAGTGCAGTTCAGCGACACCGTTAACCTTGTGGGAGCCAACAACCGCCAAGAACGCCATTCGGACCATCTTCGGCTGAGATTCTTCAATAATGGAAACCCGGCGTAGCATGTCCCGATCATTGGGGAATTTCTTCTCTACGGTTTGCAGGAAGAAAAGGTTAATATCGTAGATGATCTGGAGGTGGCGAGGTAGGAGGTGCTGCACCAAGCCAACAGGCCACTTCTCCAGCGCTTCAGGCAAAACAGTGTGATTGGTATATCCAAACTGAAGCCGGATTAGTAGGGAGATATCAGATAACAGAATCCATTATAACTCACAGTCGACGTGACTATCCTCCATGCCTCATCCCATTCGAGACCTTCAACATCTACCAAAATTCGCTGAAGTTCTACGATAGCTAGAGTCGGGTGAGTATCGTTAAGCTGGATCGCGACTTGTTCAGGGAACTCGCTCCAAGCACGCTTTGTCTTCTTGAATCGACGGACGATATCATATAACGAAGCAGCGACCCAGAAGTATTGTTGCTTGAGACGTAATTCCTTTCCACGGTCTAGGTTATCATTTGGGTATAGAACAGCGCTGATGGTCTCGGCCCGTTGCTGGTCAGCTACTGAGCTCTCATATTCTCCGCTGTTGAATTTCTGGAAATCGAACTCGCCGCTGGCGGCTTTGCTAGACCACAATCGCAGATTGTTGGTGGATGGTGTGTCATAGCCAGGGATTGGTACATCGTACGCTACAGCGGTCACAATTTCGCCTCCTTCCCAAAATGCTATTGTCTTTCCGTTCTCATCTTGGCTCTTACGAACATTACCATAGAATTGAATCTGTGTTTTGTTAAGCAAGTCATATACATATTGCGTGGGCTTTGAATAGTAACTCACATCGACTGTAACATCATGTCTTGGAAATTCCCAGGGGTTAAAGTCGAGCCAGTAGTCTGGAACTTCGACTTGATATCCATCAATGATCTCCTGCTTGAAGATACCATAACGGTATCTCAAACCGTAACCCCAGGCAGGGAAGTTGAGCGACGCAAGACTGTCAAGGAAACAAGCTGCAAGCCGTCCAAGACCACCATTTCCTAACGCAGCATCGTGTTCTTGGCCAATGATGTCCTCAATGCGGAATCCGAGTTCAGATAGACCATCTGCGGCACAATTAGATTAACAGACTACACGACCAGGCACGGGTGACTTGATCCGCACCTTTGGCAGTGCTTTTGGCGCCAACGTTGAGCATAGCATTGTCTAAAGCACGTCCCATCAAAAACTCTAAGCTAAGGTAGTAGACGCGCTTGCTGTCAGTCAAGGTCTGGCGCTGTTGAGTCTTATTCCATTCTTTAATTAGGCGATCACGGAACGCTAAGCTGGTAGCTGAATATGCGGCCGACTCGTCGCAGTTAAACATGCTACGAGCCAAGGTTGTCTCGACATGACGAACAACCTCTTTCTCGAACTCATCCTTCGACTTGAAGCCTTCGAATTGGTGCTTGGTCCATACATTACGTTGAGGCTCGGGGATCGCCGCTATACGGAAATCATCGGGTTAATAGGTGGTTCGGTATAAGAATAGTACAAGTTAAGAAATGATCTACAGCTATAGGAAGAAAGGCTTAAAGACTTATACGGACCTTCTACGCTTTTGATCTCACTAGCTCCGAAACCTGTAAATGTGCGCTTATGCTTGGGACGAGAGATTCCCGCGGGACTCACGGAACCGACGATATCGACGATAGGCGCCGCCGTCGAAGGACGGCGTTCCCTTGTTGGAAGACGCTGCTCCGTTGAAGCCATCTCTGAAATCTAGATTATAGGGCTTATTTTATAATTCAAAGCTACCTCTGAGAACAGAACGAGGTAACTGAGATAGAAAAGCTACAGAGCTCTTAGTTAGGCTGGGAGAAATGGGCATTGCGCTTTATTATAAGGGGCCTAAAGGGCCTAAAAAAGGACCAAGGAAGCATGCAAGACTAGTTGGCGCGCGATGATTACTTACATAGCTGGATTCAAAGAGCCAATAATAAGTAAGGAGTAAGGGCTGTGGGTTGATGGAACTGAGGGGGCGGGGTTGTGGAAGGAGATCGATGATAGAGCTAGCAGGGTAAGCTTGTAGGGAGGAGATAGAGCTCCGGTTCCTTAGTCGAACGATGATCACCGCGGGGCACCAAAGCTCTCCTTGTCTCTCAACATAAATACGAGCGACCTTCTTTTTCCTCGAATTAAGGTCAGGAGGATGGGAGTTGGAGGATAGAGAATGGAGGGCCGGTATGGCGAAGGGAGAAGATAACCAAAAAAAGATTGGAGGGAAAACAAAGGAATACAAACTTGGGGATGAGGAGTTGATATAAAGGAGGTAAGTTTGGTGGTCCCTCTAGTCTTAGATATTTATAAAGTACTATCTATATGAGTATAAGGTGCAATCGGCCCCTTAGAATACCTGATAGTGGAGCTTTTACAAGGGGTATTAGAAAGTTGGGAAACTGCGATGCCGTTAGAGAGAGAGAAAACATGCGATGCTAAAGCACAATGACGACTTTTGAGCTTGTGGGAGCTGCAAGCACCATCCTTAAAGGGGAGGAAACCGTGATCAACGGCAGGAATAGTGATCGTAGAACGCAACCTCCTTGTTCGACTAATATTTGATATCACCACATACTTGCATGCTGCGTACAGACGTATATGTAAGTTGATTGTTGCTCAATGCCACCTATCGACTGACACGACGTCAGGTATGTGAGTGATGGGAGAATATCCATGGATATCTTTCTAGTTGGCGGAAGAGCTGGAAAAGAGTGCGGGGTATGCAAATAGCTATGTCGGGCTTGGGCGGACTAGCTTTCGTTTAAGGACAATGATAGGATTAATAGGGGGCTTCTTAAGCTAACTAATACACCTAATACAACTTCAGCCTGAGAACTACCATTTCAACAAAAGCCCATACTATTCAAATTTACCATCCATATCACACACGAAGCGATATAATTCGAGTGATATATTTGGGAGGATCCATCCTCAAGATATCATAAATTGTATTCGTTCCCTGCGAAGACCTGTGTGGCCATCTAGGCTGTCTTTATGAGGGGCAGCTTTGGTCTAGCCTTCAATACCAAAGTCTTCGACGTTCTGATAGGAGCCCGGAGCCTGAACTTTTATATAAAACCAGCTCTTGATTCTTGGCAAACCGGACGCCGCCGCTGTCTGAGACGCGCAGACGGCGGTTAGGTTACTGGGGTAGAGTTTCAGTGCATTAACTCCCTAGCATTGATTGTTACCATCCGCACTTTGTTACACATATGTCATGACGCTTCCCAATGCTACTTCTCATCTCGCAATATGGTCGCCTGACGGAACTTCTAGGTTGCCTGTCTGCATGTATACTAAACTGCAATAATTGTAATGTTCTTTTTTTTTATTCTTACTTCTGTACTACCTTCTATGTACTTGGCAGCACCTGGGCGCGGTCCTGAGACGAGAACAAGGTGTAATAATCTCGGGCTCGAACAAGTCCCGAGTTGCGAGCAGGCTACAGCCTCTACAAACTTATTGAAAGAGTTTGGAGGGGTACCGGCTTCTTATGAGACATTCCACACAATGTTGTACCACACAGATATCTATGCGTGTAGCCCTCCTGCAGTCGGGACCTCGGATATTGGGATGCTTTCAAGGTACCCCATCTTCTATTGCAATATCAAGTAAACTGAAGTACCTTGCGTGAACTGTCCTGCCAACAATTTCTCTGAAGTATCAAATTAAGACGCGTAAAAGTACCCGCTTGTCTCAACATATTCTAGTAGGTACTAGGAACCAAGTGGTACCCTTTAGTGCACATTGAAAATAGAACACGCCCAATATTAATTCATAGTCTTTATTATCTTCAGTATCCACTGCGTCTTACGGACGCCAGGGAATTTCTCTCATAGGCTTACATCATGAATGAGGCACAGTACCCGTTGTAGGCCGGCCTAATCGAGGAACCCAACGGCAGCTATCTTGCGGGATATGAGGACCCGTCTATGAGCTACCTACTAAGTTAGGCACCCGATATGCTCAAGAAATGTTTCTCTGCTAGTACGTCTGCCTAGCCTTGCCCTCTTTCTGCTTCTGTCGTCGACGTCGTATCGAATTGCTATATGTAGTAGTGTGGCTCTCTTCCTTTCTTCCCTTCATCTTTCTCTCTCCGGCATCGGGCAGTAACCATCTAAGTAGAAACGAAACGCATTAAACCGTCTCTCTCGCCCGAGTTCTTCGTTGACGAGTGTAATTTTTCTGCCACCTTCCCGCGCCTCATGTCCATATGCCTCGAAACATATTAAAAAGCCTTTGCGGAAAAAATTGTCGAGTCCATGACGCCTTGCGAAAACAAAAGAAGTAAAAGGGAAAAAATAAAACTTTGCGTCAGGTACCCTGCCCAAAACTCCTTGCCAATGCTTTTTGTGGTCCCTCGCCTTCGTATGAGACGAGAATGATGCCTCGATGTGCCGTGAATGCTAGAAGAGACAAAATCACAGGATACCGGAATCCTTAAGCGCATTATTAAGTATCGTTTCCTTCACTGCCGCAAAAACCAGGCGGATATTCGAAGTGTCTGTTGCTTGGGTCAAACTAGACAACTTGTGTTAGCCAATAGCAAAAATGGAATCCCCTTAGAGGTCAAACATACTGAGGGTACAAATTAAGATGGGCCCTGTTGACCTGGTTAAATCTCCAGAGGAGATACTTCGCAGCTTTGTTGACGTCGTTACCACCGGAATAATCTGGGAAGTAATTTCCTAGTGGTGATCTAGGAAGCTTGACTTTAAATATGTCTACTTTGTTCAGGAACAATATTATACTTGTTCTCATGAACCATCTGGAGTTGACAACTGAGTCGAATAGTAACAGACTTTCCATCATTCGATTCTAGCGCAATGTTAGTCTGTGTTAATCCTGCTTCTAGTGATTTCTTAGAAAATACCTGACTGCTTTCCTCGAGTAGCACCTGATCGTACTCGCTCAAGGCCACGCAGAATATGATGGATGTAACATTTTCGAAGCAATGAATCCACTTCTTCCTTTCGCTCCGTTGCCCACCGACGTCAAACATGCTAGACACCCTAAGTTAGAATCCGGATCGTACGGAAGTCATACTATGCTCGACCACTTACTGAATGCTGAGAGCCCCCATTTGAAATCGCGTCTCGTATATACCCGTAGTCTTCGTTCGCGCGCGGAGGACGTCCATCTCGTTCGGCATGTAATCTGGGGCGCATATTCGCGCTACCTCGTCGAAGAAACTAGAGTAATGTGAATAAGATAAAGGCGAGCGGAAAATTAGTCGTTCTACTCACTATTCGGCAGAATCCATCAAGTAGAATTCGGTAGAGTGCTGCATGAGTCTCTCGATGCAAGGATCGTGCCATAAGGCGTTTACGGCCGCAGCTACTTTTTGTTCGATATGCGCTGAAGGGCCTGATTCGACGGTGTATCCTAATAGATAATCACAATACTCCTTATTCTCTTGGTTGCTCGCCTCGATATCGAATTGGTCCATCGCGATTATGATAGCCTTGGCGCATTCGATTAAGTTCTTGAAAACCGTCGCGCGATAATTGTAAAGTTCATCTTCCGAGTAACCTTTCAAATGGATGATCTTCATCTGCTTCACAATCGTTGACTTTCCGCTCTCGCCGGATCCTATTGGGGGATCAAGATTAGTTACCAAGCTACACGACTCAATGGCTAATCATTGAGAAACCTACCAAGTAGGAGGATTTTGCATTCTCTCCGCAACCTCTTGGAATCCTCATCGAGTGCGCGGTCGATAGCTTGACTTCGTTTCTTCTGCTCCTCCTCCTCCTTATTCGAACTCATGCAAGCGCCCATCATGTAGAACAGCGGTGTTGGCTACCGAGCCAACGCGACGGACGAATAAGGTGACGGGAATAGAAGTGGCGTATATGGCGCCTGAGATTACGACAAAGCGCCTAGACAATGAAAGGTGATAGATATTGTTGCCTATTGGCGCATCCTGGGATTTTCGGGATTCGTCTGGTGGTGACCCCGCTGCTGTTTACGAAGCCTCGGTAGTGAAAGGTGGCCGGCGAAGCTTGATCAGGGTTGGCGATGGTCGTGGCTATGGATTATGCGCTAATTGTTCGCACAACTAGATGAGGAGTTTTCTTTGTTCGACAAAGTCAATTAGTCGGCTCCAGGAAAAATTGGGAAGAATCAAGCTTCGATGGATAATTCGGTAACTTTTGGGTTTTGGGTTGATTCTATGGAGATCGGGAGGGTTTAACGGTAGTCAAGGCAAATATGACGAAATTGATTGTCAAGAAATATCTAAAGTAGGGAGGTGGTTAGCGTTAGCTCTATCCCAATTCTTGTCCAAATTCTTGTCCAAATTCTTGTCCCCAGTCTTTATTAGACTCGGAACTGAAGTCGAGAGCACGTTAGACGGTTGATCGACTAGAGTCAACCTTGAAGTGAGGCGGTGCTAGTAGGATACATAAGCAGACATAAGGATAAGGTATAGGTTATGTATGATGTAGTGAGGATGTAGGTATATAATCGGTTCAGCCGGTCAAATAAAAAAAAAAGGAAGAAGGGTTGGTATAGATTATATAAGTCATAAGTCATACGTTTTTTAACTTATGGCTGCCTCAATACCTAATCCCTAATCAACTTGGACTTGGAATTGTTCGAGAAGGAATTTTGGAAGGATTCAGTTTCGATTCAGTTTTTCCTTTGCCGTCCAGTTGGGCTTTCACTCATGGCTCAATGGAATGTTGGAGGGTTTCAGGGTTTCATGATTACATACCAGGTTGGTTGGTCACCAAGAGTAGAAGAACCAAGCATCACAAGCATCAAACATATACCTTACCTACTCACATTAGGTAGGTCCTATGTAGGTAGGTAGGTAAGGGTCTGCTTATGATGTTGGTGTCTGTCGCTTGACGTATGCGTAACGATAGAATGGGGAAATCCATAAACCCGCGCGGGCGTACAATGCGAAAGTCGGGAAGGTCTCGACAATATACGACGGGACGGGACGGGACGGCTGGGAGCCAAGGGGGGTTAACGGGAAGAGGGTGTTGAAGAGCAATAGGCGACAGGCGACGGTGTTAAGTGATGTACACACAAACACACGATAAACACCCCTTCTTAGTCGGGGGGAAGATAAGTGAAGGAGATGTAGTAGTGTGTCTTGTAGGTGTGATGTGTGATATGCGATTTGTGAAAAGTGAAGGGAAGAGAAAGACTGACCGAGCGTCGCAATAGCGTAGTAATCGGACAGTTAGGAAGAATGCGAAAGGCGTGGGTGTAGATGTTTATGCATACATATGCATCCAATATACAGGAATACAGATACAACTACAGTATCATTGATATGTGCCCAGGTACACATATGGATACGACGACTAGACGTGATACGTGACTGTCTCGAACAAAGACGGGAGAAGAAAAAAGGGAAAAGAAGATACAGTGAGTGATGGCTTAAAAATATGAAATGTTCAGATGATACTAGGTACTGTGTATATGGCATATGAAATTAGATGTAACACTTACCAAGAAATAGAAGCGAACAATAACCAGCACGTAATTCTAATGTTGTCCTACTTTGAATATCGTGATCACGATGAGAGAATCGGTGGCGGCGTAAAAAGTGATGATAACTATGTAAGAGTGGATTCCCTTCTCTTATTAATAAGAGCTTCCGAAGCTTTCGATTCGATGATAGGTGAGTGAGTAAGTCGCTTTCAAAATTGGTGGAAGACGATGGCAGGAAAGCTTGTAAGATTTGTAGAAATGAACTTGGTCACGGCAATCGGGGGAATGGTAACAGGAAACAAGATATGCAAACGAGGCTCTCAAGATGTAACTTTCTTTCGTATCTTCCGTAATACGTGATGCGTGATGCGTGTGAGGAGAAAAATGAAAAATAATTAAGAAAGGGAAATGGCGAATAATGATAAGTCAATGCCTATCGGAGACTCAGTCAATCATGCTTCTCGAAAGTCGGCGAGCAGGGTCTGCAAGGTCTCTTGTGCAGTAGAGTGCAGTAGTCAGTTGTAGCAGGGTCTTGTAAGGCTTGTAAAGTCTCTTTTTTGCCGATTTCTGTCGATTTTATGGCTCTTCCACCTTTTGTTCACCTCCCAAAATTCACCAGTCAAAGGTCAAGTTCCAGCAGTTCCAGTCGTTCCAGTCCCAGTTAAAGAGAAGACCTCGAATAAGTCTCCAGATAAAAAAAGTCTCCAGAATCCCGAAGGGCTGAACATTAAGATACCTAGTAGACTTAAACCGACTTAGTAGGGCAAGTTCAATGGGAAGACTCGACCAGTGATTGGACAACGGGGCGGTATGCATCTGGTGCATTGGTTGCTATTGTTGTAGACCCTTGCAACCACGCTTTCTTCTAGGTCTTAGCGTGTGCCTGTCAGCGAAACGACCGGGGTTTGCCCTTTGTCTTTCAAGGTTGTCTTTGTATCAGTACATTCACTTGTACAAGAGGGATGTCAGTGCCCAGGCGCTGCTATTCTCGATTTGAAGTGGCAGAGTGGGCAAGTACGAAAGGTTGGGGTTTCTGGGTTTCCAACTCTAGTGATTTTACATGTGCGCAACTCGGCGCTCGAGGCAATTTGCGATACCTGCGATATAACCGGGTTCTCCCGCATAACTAGGTACTGTGTAATACGTATAATGGGTATGTATCTGCACATATCCAGCTACATATATTTTGATTACTCATGTGTCTTCGTCTAAGACGTATACTTGAGATGAACCTGGCAATTATACCGATAGGAAAGTACCATGTGATAGATGAGCTCTTACTCGGAGATTTAGCCAGTGTAACTCTATTACTTTAACTTTTCAACCACAAAAGTGGATCGCAATGATCACAATTCTGGATCCCTCACTGCTCGAAATCGCCTTAGGGAAGTGACCCACATAAGCTTCATTGGCAGTTAGGATTGGCTCCAGCATTTAAAATAGAGCTTCAAGGATGGCGGATCGCGCTAGGTTTTCACTTGTTCAGGTACTCAGGCAAGTACTTGCTCAGCTGTGTAGGTAGGTACGGTACCTACTGCATTCCTTGTACCGCAGCACCGTAGGGATCATGTCTCCTCCGTTATCTCCACGAGGTTGAGAATTCAAAGTGGAGGGCTCCAGTCCTCTCCAATGCTCCAGTCCAAAATAAACGTCTTCCCGTGACTTACATCCATGGATTCCGTGGATACGATTCTAAGCAAGGCAGCCTTCTAACCTTTGTTCTTCTAAAGGAGTCATTAGGGCGATTGATACGATTGATACGAATGTCGAGTCAAGAGCCACAGAATTCGCAAGCAGCATCCAGAGGCTAATCAATTCCTCTCTCATTCTTCGCATTTTTATATTCGAGCTTACCCAAATGGGGCAGCTGTTTTTTGTGACTGAGAATCGCCGACATTGGGGATATGGTTGATACCATTGGTCCGGTTATCATCTGGATATCGTGTTTCTCGTCACCTGCAGGGAGACAGAGACAGGACACACACACTGAGTCGCATCTACAGTTGCATCGTAGGTCCAAGTAGGTCCAAGTTGACAGCTACTACTTTCCAAATAAATTCGACCTGGCTATTACCCCATGCGTCCCGGACGCCACATCCAGTATTAAGTCCGGATGACGATCGAGAGAAAGAGGAGCAAAAGGCGAGCTCCGATTTCGTTTTCAGTCTACGATCGAGCAGTGGACTACGGAGATATAGACAGCTCTAGGTAGGTGCAGATATCATGAAGCCACCGACGCTGAGCATTCTAACTTATCGTTCTGCTTTTTTCTCTCTTGGTATCTTAGAATACCATACCTAGAGTATAGTAGGTACCAGCCAACCTACCAACCCCCCTTCGTCATCTTACATATTACGCATAGCACTGTAGCTTTAAGGATGATCCACCCTTCTATAATTAGAGGGGCGGACCAAGACTGTTCGGTGGCTTCGGCTTTCCGAACAGGGGATAAATGACACTGCAACGCTCTGTACGCTTTATTAATTTGGCTATAGTTGCAGTCTCTATAACGGCCAGACATACTATATTCGGTTATCTAATTAAGCCAAATTCAAAAACGAGATGTCGCTCTCGAAGTGGGTTATATCTGGGAAAACGACCAGGTATAGCATGTCAACTTAAGAGACCAGCCTTGATTATATAAGCTAAAAGGTTTGCCTTTTCAGACTCTAGTCCTGAATATCACAAATTTCCCCGTTCTGCTGTGTGAAGGTGTAAAGCCCTACCCACTCTAACCACTCATTGACCGCCCCCTTGCAACTCACTGCGCGTCCTTAGCATGAAGCAATAAACGCGGGTAAACTGAACTGTACCTGTGATTGATTAAAACTCGACGAAGGCGGGGTTTCATACTGTCCAATAGTTTCAACTATTCACGCTCAATGGTCGATTAGTCTTACTCATCTAATTATTCCTGAGTGCTGCTCGAAGGCCGTCCAATCGTGAGATTACAAGGTTTCAGGGGGGTGCAGTAGACTGAGTAAGCTACCTAACCCTTAGCTCTTTGAACCATTCAGCTGGTCTAGCATGGTTCGATTCGACTGTTAGACGTATACCGATTATCTCGCTAGTCACCGCCGCCTCTCCTCACCTCACTCTTGCAGATGACACTGCAGATTACTGGTCTCCCCCTCGTAAGACGGTTATTGCCCACGTGTTTGATGCGCGCCGGAACGAGACCCCTTGATCTATGTAAGGCGCACATCTAAAAGTATCTGTACTCGTGTTTCTCGTTTCTTGTCATCAAATACCGTGGCTGAGGCGTCATACCTTTATTGAATCGTTCAGGTCGGCTAGGTGCCCCAGATAGGCACCTAGTATTTAAATAGATCGCCAAAGGATTCGACGTCGGCCGATATATGGGGTTTTAGTCATAACCTGGAATGCCGTAGCGAGACCCTCAAATATCTAGAATATAATCTAATCTTATGAACTGTCAAATCTATTAAGTAGCAATTCTTTTTCGCCGACGAATCCAGCTGCGGAGATATTCAATAGCGTCTCTCATGCAAGGCTTCGCATGCGCACTAACGTGCGTTCCCTTCCGCCAATGCCAATATCAAAAAGTTAAGACGAAATCTCAGGTCCCCTCTCTTAGCATTTACTGGATAGGCACGGGGGTCGTATGCATGAGCCACATCCATTCGCGTCTACGCAATACACTATCGCTCGCCCTTGGTTCCCAGGGTTCTCAAGAACGGAGATACGCGAAAAGGAAACCTGTGTTTCTCACCATTGAGAGGAATGCGGACCATTGATGTCTTGCGGGCGAACTCGTGTTTCATACATCCTCAGAGTTCGTGAGATCTAGCCAGGCTCCCGGTAAAGGGGGTTTCTTGTTTGTATCGTATCGCATTGGATACTACCATGTAATACCTCTAGTCATTAAATAATAGTATGCTTATATCTAAGCAAGTTAGCATAGCCCTGCGGCATGAATGTTTTTTCATCAAGTTCCCCATTCTCCATTCCTTCCAGAAGGTCTTCATTGGCAATGCTGACCCGCCTCATCCGGGATCTTACTTTTCGTTTCTCGCATTCTTTTGCCCTAGGCTCTAGAGCCCTAGACCCAACATGTAGGGCAGATGGGCAAGACGGGATTGTTTGCAAGTAACTGTACCTTGGGAGAGACCCCCCTGCTGGAGTTTTATTTTCATCCGCGACAGAAGGATTCCTGCGGCTGATGAAAAGGGACCAGACCAACTGCAGGCTTCACACGTGGCAATCTCTCTCGTCCGTGCTTTCATTTGACCGGGCAGGGAACCATGGAGCAAGCCACGTGTTGGACCAATTGTAATTGAAACTTCCATTTAATGATGTTACATAAGTCCTAGTCATCGGTGAACATTTCCGAAGAACGCTTCCGAATACCCTGATCTCTAGGCGATGATAAGAGATGGTTTGGACGAGGATATGGGTTCACCGAGCAAGGTTGTCCCGGCATTGCGATATGAATGCTTCTCGTCTTATGCGGCTTAAGTATCCTCCATAAAGGGTTTATTCTTCCGGGCCAGCGTTGAACATAAAACATACGTGAATATTAAACCTCGTTCTCGTCAAAGTTCCTCCTAGTAAAAACTCGTCTTCCTAACAGTCGGTCAGTCGAGTTTTCGCGTTCCACGGCAGTTTGTCTTGCATCCGCGATGCGGGTGGTATACCGGGACGGTCGTAATTTCGACATTGGGATCGTCAGGTGGATATATAAAGCAAGTAACCTTAACCCGGTCTCGATAGGAAACGTTCGATATAATATCATGAGTTCCGCATACCTTTACAGTGTGCGGAGCCTAACATACCTCATTCTCCGGGACGACGGCTAACAGCAAACAGAGGTAATCGACGACGGTTGGAACATGGATATGGGTGATGATAAGGTGACGATTTTTTTCTACAATTTTTTTTTGCTTCACTCTCCACTAGATCTTTACCTAGGTTTCCCATAGTAACGCGCGATTCGACGACCTTCCCTTGCATAGATGACAGCCTCGTATTTCCGCCCCGTAGAACCGTTGCCGACGACAACGTCTCCATGCGTGCTGTTGCGCTTTCTGCGCTGCAAGTCCTACCTACATAACTAGCCTCCATTTGCTCCTGTTTCTCTTTGCGACGCGTCCCACTCGTCCCCTCCTTCTGCCCACAACGCCATTAACGAGCGGCATGCTTTGCGGCGGTAGCATCCGCGCCCCGTTTCTCACCGCCATATGCGACAATACGCCGCCCTTTATATACGAAACATCTTGGTTCATTGAGCGCGATGGCGCTATCTACGCTATCTAAAGTGTTATACTCTTAGTCATCAGGGGCTGCCAAGGAGGTCTCGAGGTCTCGAAGCGACGTTCTTCGACTACACGTCGCCTATAGGTTTCAGCGCCTTCCCTATATCATAGGAGAGATGCGTGGCTCTATGTCACGACTTCGCCTGTCTCGGTCTACCAGCTCATAATTGGCTAATAGCTTCATTCTTCATTCGGAAAGCATGCACGCGAGCGCGATCTCGATCTCGTAGTCAACCCTCAACTTGCGGTCAAGAATTAGGATATCAATTGCAGTTAGGGTTGTGTGCTGTCGGCCAGCGAGCTTATAGCGTACTGCAGGAACGACAGTATAGCGGCGACGTAAGTGACAACTTTCGGCGTCTCGGAATGAGCCCGTTTGGCTCATATTGGTAACTGTCTGTACACGGCCTATATAATTTGAGATGTATGTATAGGTACTTGGTAGGTATGTGGATATTATCTCTGCGGCATGTTCACGCGGCAGAGTATACGATTTTTCGAAGTATGTTCTAGACAGCACATGCTGCAATATGTGGAAGAAGCTTCACCGCAATTGTGGTTTCTACCAATCATCTACCTAGCAAAAGTGTATACCACTGAAGTTGGAGGGTATATTATTCAACAACTCATTACATTACGAGTCTTTCTACCTGCTCCGAGTTTGAAGATGCGTTAGTTTGATCCTTAATATATTGAAATTTTCAATATACTATTACATGTATAACGGAGCATGTTGGGTTTGTTACATTTTATACTGCATTAGTGTTAGTCTAGATTCAAAACTCGCATGTCTCGCTCTGAAACTCGACATTCCTCTTTTTCGAAATCCGAATCGCTATACTTCCGCCAAAGTCATTCACACAACTAAAGAGGTTTAGGTTAACAAAAAAGTGTGACATTGGTTGTCGAATAATCTGGCACTATGTGCCTACCTATATACCTACTTGAGGTAAGGTAAACGCTCGCAGCGTAAATATCTGAGTATGAGCAAATCCCAGATCCCATATCCTACAAAGGCTTTCCAACATAGTCAGAGTTCCCTCAAGTCTTGTTAAGTCATGTTGACTTGTAGCAATATTGTGCCAACACCAATTAACTCAAACCAGCCCACAATACGGCTCAAGCGGAAAAGAAAAACGCCTCCCTACACGTCCCCGGTTTTCACTCGGGGAACAAACCTGCTATTCCTCCCGATCCGTACAAGGCAGTAGTAACAAAAAGCGAAAGGGGGTATATGTAAAAGTAATATATATCGATCGTCCCATATGCCAACCATAACATCATTAATCTCAAGCATGTCAACCCATCCACGGGCGCAGAGAATTTTTCGAAAGATTCGAAAGAGAGGGAATAGGAAAGAAGACGAGCGGATGGTTGCGCGAGGGTACCTTGGTTAAGGTGATGTTAGGTATTATCGCGATCTTGTGCTTTTGACCACAGTTAGCTTCCTATTTCGGAGTTGGCGCGTAAGCAGGTACCTACCGAAAACAACCCAAGCGCCATTCGATGCTCTTCCTGCGTTAGGAATCCGCGTGGGGGTCTTGGGAATAAGTTTTTTTTTCTTTCGGCCGCATTGGTTTTTTTTTGATGATCGTCGTTTTGCAGAAGTGTCTAGGGTAAGGTGCGCATCGAACCCTAGTATACACCCGCTCTGCTAGGGGGCAGTGGTGGTGTCTCGTTTGTAGGGGTGACCGAGCTGAACGGCGTCAACTTACGATCTGAGTTCTTTCGAAGCGAAAGCTGAAATCGTAGCGGTCCCTTCTTCTCCCAGCTGGACACGCTAGCGGTGTCGCCAGGTTGGACCGTCTTGATCGTGGTAGGATCAAGATGGGACTGAGGGAATATACCCCAGGCCTTGGACGTAGTTCCTGACCAGCACCAGTGGTCGGTATAGGCCCCTAGTAGGTTGAATATAAGCTTCTAGCTGGTAAGAGGTAGGTAGAGGAACAACTTACAGGCAATGTTTTTGATTATATCTCCCTTGTCGAATTTCAGCCACCTATCATCGCCCTTCTGATTCCACTTCCAGCGCGCCATAGCCTGGACGTTACTCGTATTCTGCATCTTAATCTCATGTTTGGCAGGGGAGTCGATCTGAACCGAATCGATTTCGAACGCGGCGCGTACCCCGTCGTGCCAACCAATACCCCATTTCCCTTCGTATTTCGTGGGGAATTCAATTCCAATAATCTTGGCTCCTATGGCGTAATGTAGGACCGGGTCTCTGCCGGGGGGTGAGCGCATGACGCCATTTTGTATCTTTCTTGTTTCCGTCGCAACGGCTGATGGTAATCTAGAGAGTTCGCGGGAGAGGCCGGTCATAACGGACTGGATCGGCGGGTGTGGGAAGTGAAGATCAAAGTTGTCCTTGAAAGCAGGTGGTATCTCAGGGGCCTCAACAACGGTAACACCGGGGATTGGGGGGAGTGGACGAGGATGACGAGCCATGTGGGCAAACAATTGGCTCTGGTTGAAGAAGACTGTGGCATCACTCTCTTCCACGGTCCTTCCCTGTTGGATACAGAACAAACATCCATAGAGCTGTTCCTCGACATGTCTAATTTGTAGATGGCTCTTTTGAAGTATACGTAGTCGGAAACCAATGGAGTTAGACGTAAAACTACCAGAAGCTAGACGGTTCGTTAGATATAGCTACTTCGTAACGCGTGATTGGAGAAAAGTATTTCTTACAGTCATTGTTAAGATCTTGTTCAACTGACTTGAAGTCGATCTCAAATAGACAATGGTTGCACTTGGCTACAACGGCCATGGAGAATCCCTGCAGCTGTTAACAAATTGTTGGTGATGAAATATACGATAGTATATTCGAGGATATAGTGACTTACACCAACGGGTCGCTTAATCTTCTTAAACCCAAGTCGGCCTGCCATAACCTCCTCTGCTCCTTTACAGAAGCCCTTGAGCTTGTAGAAAGAGCTGTGAGGTCCTATACTACAGTCAGGTATTCGCGAGGGTACCATCTGACCACCATCCGACCTAGGGCTTTCCATGTCGACAGGAATCAAGCCCTCGTCGACACCTAGTGGTAATTGGTTTGTTACGACACTAGGGCGGGCCGTAAGAGTGGATGAAGAGTGGTTCGTTATGGTCCCTACGCCGGAGGATATACTAGGATTTGTCGCCGTGCGCTGGTATACGGGGGGATGTCCCATATACTCTGGGGGTTGAGCTCCTGGACTAAGGGGCTCCACAGATATAATCGAGCTCCTGTGTGTTGCCACAGGAGGGGGTGCAGGAGCGCTAGGGTTCGTAGGGCTCATACATTCGACAATATCAAAAACAGAACTGTTAATTGATTCAGTTGACGGATGACGAGTCGATCGACGACTACCGGTTGGCTTCGCCAAGGAATGCCCTCTGGGGGGAAAGTTAGGGATAGGCGGGAGACTGCCTTTAGGAGCTTGCGAATGGATAGCACTGTTCTCGGGAATGGACTGTCCAAGAATAGAAGACGTGTCAGAGGGTGAGCGGCTTGATGATGGGTCGGGAAGTTGACCCGGCCATCCAGAGCCTTCGTTAGCAGGGGACCGGTTCGCAGATGAGAACCCGCTATATGACTTCTGGGTCGAGCCCTGTGTCGAGTTAGTCCATCGTTTACTCTTCCTAGGCGACCGTGACCCATCACTAGCCGTTCCCAGGCTACGCGAAGCCGCGCGCATTCGTCGGTCCTCGTCGTCTCGCTGGGACAGGTTGATAGGTTCGTCGGTCCTGCGTCGAAGTCGTAAGGGGCCCGAGAGGCTGCCGTGAGGACTAACCGGTTGTGCGTGGGGGATAGTCGGGGAGTCGGTCGGAACTGGAGGACGACGCTCCCATCGGTCTCCTTCCCCTGAATGTTGTTCCACCGGACTGACAGGCGGGGCCGAACCGACTTGCCATGGGTCAGCAGAGGGTGGTCTTGGCGGAGGGTCCGAGGTGACATCGGAGACTACAGAGCGGTGCGAATTGCTTCGGTCGAGGTCGCTGACTGATCGTGGAGGTAGGTCGGCATCCAGACCTTCGTCGGGTCCTGCTACCGCGCCCATCATGCTGCTTAGTTGCAGCTCTGTCTCTTCCATCAGTTTTTCTGTCGATTTGGACGCCGGAGGGTCGACAACAATACTTGTTGGTATTTGTTCATAATGTGAGTTGTGATCAGGGACAACCGACGCACCCCTTGATGACGACCTCGCTGACGTTGACGCTGGCGCAGGGGCAACTAGCTTCATCCGCTTAAGAATATCCACGATCTTCGGCGCGGCTTTTCTCGAAGCCTTCTGTAACTCCTCAAACTTTCCGGCATCGAATTCGTCGGGTTCGACATAATCGTCAAAATCCCATAATAAGTCTTCTAGTTCTGATCGGTATTGCGCGATTTCGTCTGATAGGTGCAAAATAGTCAACTTTCAACTCTTGAATTGACCACGGAATTACGGCTTACAGCGCCGGGCACGGGCGCAACCAAGTCAGAGTCGGAGTCATGAAGAGAGAGCCTTACCGTTTTCCTTAATCGCATCGACAAAGTTTACACCATACTCGTCGAAATTTTTAGTGCATAGCGGCTCGATCCGCTTCAGCGCCCGTTCTCCTTCTCTTAGTAGGTTTTGTGCAGCCTTAAGCATAAGCGGCGACGTCTCTTCGTCGGCGTTCGGCGCATTTCCGATTGCTACATTGCCCTTTTCCACGATCTCCCTAAAAGGCGCAATCGCCAGTCGCTCGACTTCTTCAGACATGGCGACTAGTAAATTAGGTAAAATAATTGGTATAATCCGCCCAACATTCACAGCGACGTCTATTTGTCCGTCGAGACCGCTAGGAGGGTCGAGACTCGAGAGCTCTTAATCTGACACCTAGGATTGAGGGACGAGTGGAGCAGGGAACCGGTAAGCATGGAAGTTCTCGCAGCTCAGCCCTCTCGGAGGTTTTATGTCGAGGTTTCGTAATAACGTTGGCGGATACAGCAATGCATAGTTCGAGTTATGCCAAATCGAAGTTGAGGAAGAAGAGGAAGAAGAAAAAAGAGACGTAAGAGGAATATGGGATTGGAAATTCGACCCCACGGCCCGGAAAGGCTGAACTGGATACTATGTAGAATTTACACCAGTCATACTGCGTAGGAATGGTAACCCGAGTTCGCTACAGCGTGCATCGATAGCTTACATAGTACAGCCAAAGTAGCCAAAGACCCAAATCATGTATCATGGACCGTCCGCCGGGGCATAACGGAACGGTCAAGGGTTCGAGGAGGGTCAAGACTCAAGGAGTGGCGTCTTTTGGACCAATGCAGAACACAGTAGGTCCTAACCCTGGCTTGCGTGGACTTGGTGGACTCTCAGGGTATCTGTACTCCATACAACTCCATACCCGCGTTAGCTATCGAAGTCTAGCGTCACAGGGTTTGTGGAGGCTTTGATTGGCTCCGCCGCTTACGGTGTCGACACTGACAGGGGCAATGCATACGTTCCACTGGCGGGCACTTTAGCGCTCCCCTACCTGTAGTACCCACGGCGAGGGATTCCTACCTGCGAATCTGATGTCTTAGATGGCCCCTGCTACGATCACTATCACAATTGAACCTTCTTTTTCCCGGTTTGACTACGACGGAAAACGACGAATGGAATAACTCAGTTGGACGAGAGGCGTTGATATCCAAATTGGTAGGCCCGCCAGGTTTAATGACGTTTGATAACTTCTAAATTCCAAGATGCAAAAGGCCAAAGGCAAAAAGGGGCTTCGCTCTTTACGGGAAGACGTACCTTAGGCAGACCTTAGGTACGGTAGGCAGACTTACAAGCCTACCGTACTAAAGACACGCACTATATTCAGCCGATGGGGCGGTGCTATATGAACTACGACATAGTAATAATACGTGTCCACCCTAACTTACTGACTTACATATAGTCGAAATCGCTCAATCTGTCAACCTAGTCGAAAAGTACCGCGAAGTTGCGATTGATCTTCAGGTTGACAGTGTCACCTACTCCATATGTACACATCTCCTATTAGTAACACGACCGTTTCTTCGGGTTGGGGTAAAGAGCGGGATGAACGTCTTTACCTCGGCCGTACTCTCCCGTGGCATAGGCCAATAGCGGTAACAAACGCAGGGATTTGTCGAGTCTTTTTGGGCATGAGCTCCTAGAAAGGAACTAAAGTGCTGGGTATTAGGTAGGTCAGCATCCGAAGAGTTAAGATCGGGTTTGTCAACTGCTCAGCCGATTTCCGGCAGGCTGGAAAATGATTCCTACGTTGTGTAAACATTGTGTGTACATAGTATACCCTAAGGGTGCGTTTGAAGACAGGCTGGCAAGATACCTACCTCCTAGTCTAGTGATTGTAGCCCTAGAGGTATGGTTGCTATGGTACAGTAGGATACAACTTTGAATAGGTAATAAGGTAGGGCAGTAAGGGTTCATGATGGATCTGAGTCAACCCACCATCGGCAAATGCATCTCCACCGAATCCTGTAGTATTGGGACGAATCAACGGCCAAGGTTTTCATCAGGGAGGTTTCGTTGCTGACTGATTTGTTACCATCGTCTCGTTACCTCAAACTCATGGATCCAAAGGACTCCCTACATACATGCACTGTATAGAGATGAGACGTAAGACATGCATAGCGATTGATAAAGGTCCGGGGCTTTAAATTACTGAATAATATAAATATACAACTGCTATATGCACGTACTATGTGTACCGTGAAAAGCACGCGGGATTCAAGA
Source organism: Annulohypoxylon stygium (assembly GCA_003314315.1). Taxonomy (NCBI): domain Eukaryota; kingdom Fungi; phylum Ascomycota; class Sordariomycetes; order Xylariales; family Hypoxylaceae; genus Annulohypoxylon; species Annulohypoxylon stygium. The sequence goes on from QLPL01000019.1 coordinate 855,853, forward strand.
TATTCAGTATACGTCATGCGAGATATTCTACAACCTAGAGGTACGAATTGATAGAGAAAGCCGCAAACAATGGCTGTTGTTGTGAGACCACACCTTCGGGACCAATATCCCGACAAGATGCTGGATCATTGGATATTGTGATTCTGAAGAAAAGAAGAAAAGAAAAAAAACATTTCATTTCTCATTTTCTGGTTAAACTAAACGTGCTAGAGATATTCGGGTTACTCAACTAGTCCTATCATACCCAGCATACCCTATCCATGGTCTATCCTACCACCTCTTGGCCATAGTCACGTACCTAATCCAACTAGTCAGTGGGATACTCACCCCGGACATGCAGCTAATAAATGCGCCATGCCACATACGTACCACCTTAGTCTGCACGACAGCGCTTGGCATCAGGGCTGACGTTTAGCACTCCTGGTTAGGTAGCTAGCTGTACAGCGGACAGTGAGCAGTGGACAACGGGCAACTAGCTAGTACGCAGTAAAGACTCAAACTGGAAGACGCCAAGACCAAGGCAAACCGAGGCTTTTATCTTTCAAGGCAGACTTTATAAAAGCTCACTCGCCAGCCAAGTCACGATCGCTCAGCTGTGAAATAGCCTCACTTTATATATGGGGACTACCTAGCCACCTACCGAAAAGGCGGCTGAGATTCTTGTCTTAGCTGTCATCTGTCATCAACATGGATGGAATCACAAAAACGAGAGCTATCACGGACCCATCATATTTGCTAGGTACTTCCTTAGTCTTGCTAATCCGAAATGTCCGAAGAGCGCTTCGCTGCGAGAAATACACGAAATACATAGCAAGCAAATCGAGACCGGCAAACATCGACGGGTCTCCAAAGTCTCCACCAAAGCCTTCACATTTGCAATGTAGTGTACCGCAAAATACGGACAACCCCAGGAGTAGATAGTGTCCGGGTCGCTTCGGCCTTTTTGGGAATCATCGGCGCTCCATTTGCTATTCTCTCCGATGCTGTGCTCATGAGTAATCTCGCAACTTCGCTCCTACGCGTTCATGAGGCTCGATGTACGACGCGAGCTGATCCTTCAATGACAATTGCGTACCAATTGCGTAGGCTGTCATTTATTAAGGTAGGGCAGAATCAGATGAAACCTTGTCGGCCTTCCTGAGCTCGGCTCGGCTCTTAAGCTTCTTTACACCACTATGCACCTACCTTAGAACCTTGGAAAGAGACGACGTTCCCGCGTTCCCGTGGACCGAGTGGATGGGATCTCGACCTCTATCTTGATTTGGGATGAGACAGGACAGTGCAAATAACTAAGCACGATGACGGACCACAGACCCATGGGGACAGGTTTGTCGCTTGGTACAGAGTACATACGACATACGACCATCCTTTAACGGAGCCATCCGGCTAACATGGTTCCCCACTGATGGCTCCCACCTTAGCAGATTGTTTGGGTCGTTTGGGTCAACTGTTCAGGGGTCGCGCAGTCTCACCCTATCGTCTTCACCTTGACAAGTTCACATGTAAATACGGTCAAGGTTTGATATCCAAACATACCAACATCCCACCTCTATACCTAATACACTAACACACTAACATATAGTAAATACAATCAGTATCTTATTGCCAGGTTAAGGTCCCCCCCCCC